>BMAO01020506.1:0-52911 GCA_019973975.1 Trichonephila clavata
ATAGCAAGCATTAACATCACCGGATTCTATATATTTTATATTAAACACTTACCTGCAAAAAGTATACATGTAATTTTCTAAATTCGTATGTTCCAAAAGTATAAATCAATTTTTATGCCTAAAATTTTATTAAGATGAATGATATAAAAAATTACCATATTCCCATCACTTTCCAAAATTTGTGTGGTAACATTCAACTGCAATGGAATCTCTATCCTGCATGATTTTTAAATTATATACTTCTAATATACTGTCATAAAGCCATTTGTGACAAAAATTTGGTCATTTTTGATAATTACTTACCTCCTCATCTGATATAAAAATATACAACAACTTTTCCCCATAAAAACATAGCTAAATGTCTTGGAAAACATAAAACAACACTACAAGCATATATCAGGTGTTAAAGATACAGTTAAGTTTTTTTTTGCAAATAGCTTTTGAATGGAGTAATGCTGACTTGCCTGAGCTTGAATGTTTTCTTTCTTGACAACTAAAAAAAGAACATTTCGGAGCTTTCCTTTTTATATCCCCAATAGTTGGCTTAAATATTTACTGCTAGTTTAAATGCTGATTGGGAGTTGGTAAAGGAGTACAAGAGGATCAGGTAAATAATTCTTTAGTAATTACTTTTTACCTTTCTTTTACTGAATTGCATGTTGAGACAATTGATCCTGAACTATTTTACCTTGCAATAAACAATTTAATACTACAAGTAGAAGTTCAGTCTCCTGGTTTTTCTTATGTCATTACATATTTCTTTGGCGGAAGACCCCACACCACACTTTCTATCTGAGATATGGAAAGAAGTATATTCAACATTTTCAACAACATGGAATCTCTCAAAAATTTAAGAATGAACTTAATATGTTTACATGGTGCATGATTACCTGAGCATTCACATGTATACCAAGCCGAACATGATAATTTTACACACCTGTAATGGCATTGATCACACACACACATAGCCTCTTTCTGAAATGCTACCATAATCTTTTTAACAACATAAAATACATCTCCATTAGTCCGCGATTTTACAAACCAAGAATTTGTTGCCTGGTCATAAATATCTGTCAGGAATCTTCAATTCATTTTGAAATGGAAATAGGTTGTGAGGATATAAACTGGGGAGAGTACCATTTAAAATTCTATAATGTGCTAAATATGTGTCATGCTGTATTTTCAACAAACTATCTGCTTGACAGTTAAATTTTCATTTTAAAATAATTGGACATTCATGTATTGTGAATATAGATTAACAATATATATTTTTATCAGTATTGGCATGCAGAAGTAGATGATGTGACTTATACTATTAGTAGGCTGAATTACAATAATTATCATCAAAATATTTATTGAAAGCAGGCTTTTTATCAGTCGATGCAATTTTAAAATTTTCCATTATTTGTTTACATCTGATTGAACTTATTCCTTCCAAATGAGCAACTAGAGAATTTTCCCTTCGCATTTCAAAATTGGAAAACAAGATCATTTAATCATTTCTTTTAAGTGCATTGAAGGCGTAATGCAATTAATTTTTAACTGGGCACCCTTTCTCTCAGAATGTTGAAACACAATACATATTTCCTGTATTTAATTTATTAATAATAACATGAGCAACAGAGTAAAGCATTCCTTATTAGTCAAGTACAATTAAACTTCTATTAACCGAATACATATTCTAATACTGAAGATTTTTCAATACCCACTTCAAGATTAGCTTTAATGAACTCTATAGAAGTTTTATAAACCAGTTGAAATGCTTGATTATGCTTTGAAAAATATATTATGCTGATCCCTTAATAGTCTTTATAAAGAGTGATTCTACCAAGAGAGAGATATATTCCATTAATAATTGGAATATAGAATCTTTGATATTTCTATACAACTAGTTTTTCTTTTATATGTCTAGGAAGCTTCACATGTTAGCAAATGTGTTAAATATCTAAATCTACAATTTCACTCATGATATGGAAAAGGTTAAGGGAAAGTTAAATCTCAACATATTGTGTAGATCTTTACATGTGATTCGTATAAAATTTTTTGCAATAGATAATACATTCCAATAATGATTTTTTTCTTACTTTAATTAAATAAATGTATTTTCTTATTAAGAATAGTGTTATTACCTTTGGTTGGATCCTAGCAGGGCACCCTTCTTTTACAAGAACACCTCCAGAAAATTTATATTTTCTATTATTTTTCTCACAATCATTTAAAAATTTAGCCAAACAATTTACCTCATATATTTACGCTAATTTTTCATAACAATCAATAGAACTTTCGATTTAACGACAAGAAAAGGTTTTACACTCACGAGATTCGCCAAGGGGGCAATCACCCAGCAGGAACTAAAAAAAAATAATGAATCTACTACAATGGTAAATACCTGGAAATTTTAAAACGTATTATTAAAACATTATAAATAATCAAAGCATAAAATTTTTACATTCACGTGATCGGAGAATCGAGCTTTTACACGGCAGAAGCTAGAAAGTCGATGAACGGAAAATGTTAGTTACATCAAATCAAAGTACAAAATAAAATAAAAATACAATATAAAAAGAGTAAAATAATAATAATTCAAAATTATGAATCAAAGTTTTTAGTTGTTCACATAAGTTAGAAATTCCATAAATCAGCAAATATGTTAAAATGATGGAAAACTTAACAGGAAATTGATACAATATAAAAACAGCAAAAAAATGTAACAATCAAACATTATAATTCAAAGTTATAAAATACCTAATCAATAAATCTCCCCGCTAGAATTTTATATACGAACCTTTCAGCACGAGCGCTATAGCAAGAATGATTTTAGTAGGTTCAATTAAGCCAACGATGAACTCGGCGATTTTCAAAAAGAGGCCAAAAATATCAAAGTAACCCATCCTTGTTTGTAGATTATAGGACTAGTTGCTGCCAACGAAATTGCGCATTACTTGTCCGGTCTTGTTTGTTCCTTTTATCTGTCACTATCGTACTTGTATTATCCAAGTGCTTTATGGGCCTGTGCCTAGCATTATAAAAACAAATATTATTTTGCTATAAATTTGGCAACAGTTTCAAAGTTTCAATTAAGTTCAAAAATTCATGTTTTTTTTTATTTTTCAATGATTATAATGCAAAAATATGAAAAATTGGAAAAAATTGGAGAAGGTATTAAAAAATATTATAAAAATATTTGAAATTTTCTAGAGACCAATGAAGTGTGTCGATAATAATTAATGTATGATACATCTTAAAATTGAATCAATAATAATTAACTCTTGTAGCAAAAATGACATCTAGCTGTATAATATTTATATTTTTAAAAATAAGTTCAGTGATTTGCTCTAAAATGTTTTCATCTTTGTTTTGAAATATTAAGGAATGCTAGTATTACTTGTGACATGTATAAGTTAAAATAATTTTGATTTTTTAATGTTGTAAATGTTTGCATATGATACTTTTGACAAGTGCAGAGAAAGTTTCATGTGTGCATTTTCATTTCAAATTACCGATTTATGGTTTTTCTCATTGCATTACAGCTTCTGACTAATCCTCATTTAGTCTCAAAAGTAAATCTTTGATAAAAATTACATAAAAGAAGGCTCTAAATTTTAAAAATTACTTATGTTATTTTTATATTGTATTAATGTGTGTAAACAACAGTTTTGAAAAAATTGCTTAAAATAGTTTACATGTTCATATCATTTGAATGCTATCCCATTATAGAAAATCTTATCACTTATCAAATTCATTTTAAAAAGTGGATTTACTAATGGGGGTAAAAAGTGGCTGTACTGATTGGTTACAAAGAACATGGGGTTAGTGACTTTTCTCAGGTGTCAACAAAAACATTGCTAATACTACCTATTGACAATGATACATCAACTGCAAACTGAGTGACAATCTTGAATTTGCAATGGTTTGTGGCACATGTATCCAGTAGGTATGGAATTAACAGAAGTTAAATTTTTAAAAAATAATTTATAATTATAATTTCAGAGATGTGTTCAAAATGTAATTTAAAAGATAAAAATATTGCATTTAAATTTTGAAGTACAGAAACTTATATTATTGAAATTCTGCTCATCTTTTAATCTTAAATTGGTAAAATCTTTACTTATATCACTTTTAGTGGCATAGAAAATTAAGAGCCAAATTGCACTATTTGCTAATTTTTTTGCATTGTACTTTAATCCACTATGATGACAATAACTCGCCAATTTGACAATAAATATAAGTATGCACTGAAATAAAATTAACTTCTTTTGATCATATTTCCTTGATGACTTAAACTCATTTAAATATGCTTTACATGTTTCCTGTTGTAATTTGCTGAATGAATTTAAAACTGATAAGTTTTTTTCAGACTCCCAGTCAATTAGGACAGCTGCTTTTTGGTGTTAAATATCATAAAAACCAAATTAATAGAGTAATTTTTACATTAGTTTTATTAATTTAATAAAATTAAAGAACTTATTTGTACCTTGCAATTTATATTTCATTGTTACATATTTTGGGGTACTTGCATAATAGTGTCACCTCAGCAAATTTTGCATCATAGCACACAAATCCCTCTATGATATCAAAACAACAAAGATTTTTGCATGTTTTATTTGTAGAAAGCCAATTCTCATGGTGCAATTTTGGCTGCAATGATGTTAATATGTAAGTACCTATTTTGGTACTTGCATATTATCGCAATCATATTAGTGATATTATATGAAACGAAGCACAGGGGTGCCAATTCAGCTCGTACGATGCATGCAAAATCGGGTATTCTAACTGGGTGACTTATCTTGAACATTTACATTGCTGCAGTAGTACGTTAGTATTCATATTTTTGTTTAATAATTAATACATTAGAAGAGAAAATTTGGTAGCATGTACTACACATGGGAAATTGGGGTTGCCAGCTTGACAAATTTTCGTGAACGTTGGCATTGTTGTGATAGTATGTAAGATTTAAAAAAAAATTTAGCCATCACCAATGCCCCCTCCCAATACACACAAGCAGAAAAGTACCGTTCTAAGTGTCCCAACAGGAGCAGAACCTATTGTAACAAAATATTATTTTGCATTTTGTTACAATTGTAAACAAATAATTTGATTCTAATAAAATTGAATTTTTAAAGTGTATATTTTTTTAGAAACTAAATAGTTTATGAAATAATTTGTTTTCATATCACAAATGCATTCTCTGAAAAATAGGATTTATTACTTTAATTAATTAGAAACTAAAAAAAATTATATGATCTGTAAAATTATTGCATGATTTGCAATTAATTGTTTTCCAATTTATATCACCCATTGAGACTTCGTTTATTTATTAAAAACAAATATGACTTAAATCAAGTTAAAATATTTAACAAATATGCTTTAAAAATTATTGTCATCATAGAAAATACTTATGTGTATTACATATGTTCATATTCTCTTTTTAGTTTTAGAATTATTGAAAACTATAAAATAAAAAAAGATCCTGTTGATATGTGCAGTCTTGGAATCACTATATGTTTTAAAGCTAAAAGAAGCATATTATAATTCATTACATTTTCATTGTAGTGCTTATATCTACTAATAGAAAAATATACTTTTTTTAGTACATTTTTATATTTTTGACTGTTCTAACTTTAGGTACTTATGGAACTGTTTTCAAAGCAAAGAATAGAGAAACACAAGAAATTGTTGCTCTTAAGAGAGTCAGATTGGATGATGATGATGAAGTATACAAACCTAGATTTTTTTATTAATTTGTTTAAAGTATCTTCTCTTTATTTGTATATAAGTATCTTAATTTACTTCTGTGTTATTATAACCACTTTGATTGAAATTGCAAAGATTAAGAATTGCTCCAAATTCTGATAACTTTATGGCATTGTTTCATGTTAACTATTCATATGATTTGCAATTATGCTTCAACAAGTAATATACCCATTTTCATTTGTTTCGGCTTCTAATTGGCTTTTGTCTATTTTTTTTACTTAATCTGAATTCCTATAAGCAACATTTTGAAATTTACCTGCAACAGAATAAATCAGATAAAACGAAGAGTTCAACATTTCACTTCAAAGCACTGATGTGCTGTGAAGTTGTAATTCAAGAAATAGATGTTTTAGGAATGAAGTTTTTAAAAACTATTAACACATTTTTTAAAACTGTTATTGTTTCATTAACAGTTGCATTACCTTTTACATCAACATTACAATCTCATATTTATAGCTGTTGTTTTGAAACTTTCACCTGAAAAAGAATTGCAGAACCCCTCTTACAAGCTTACTTTTGAAAAAAAGTAATTCGGATTTTAACTGTGTCTGTACAACATGGAATTAATAACATTTTATTTCCTAAATTACCCTTTCTTTCTTTTCCTACTAAGTTATACTAATTCATTAATGTGATTGTAATAATACACACCTATATCTGTGGCACATTTTGTAGTTATAATTCAGATATCCAAAAATTTTCTAATATTTTGTCTTATTAATCATGTTGATTTTCAAATTATTATTGATTCTTAGTAAATTAACAAAACCTAAGTACATGATCATTTACAAGAGTAAATGCAATAAGCATTCTATTGAAATTTATTTCATATTTATTTCTAAAATTTTATTATATTGGTATTGTTCAGACTCTAATTTTGAAAAATGTTTGACTTCCAGGGTGTTCCTAGCTCTGCTTTAAGAGAAATTTGCCTTTTAAAAGAGTTGAAGCATAAAAACATTGTAAGGTAATAATTCTGTTTGTCACATTTAAAATATAATTATTTTTTCTGTGAAATTCTTTCTCTTCCCTAATGACATGGATGTGGTTTAATTGTATTTTTTCTCTTAAAAGATACTATTTTACAAATTAATGCATGTGTTTATAAGGTAACTAGCAGGTATGCCCATTCAAAGAACAATAATATGAAAAACAGTTGACAACAGTTGAGGAAGAAGATAAAAAAGTTAAATGAAGTCAAAGTTCAATTTTTTTTGAATAATTTTAAATAAATTGCAATTTAAAATCTGAGGGAAAAAAAGATTTAACTAATTAAATAGCTAAGGGGGAAAAAAAGGTTGAATAACCTGGTAATTCCAGGTTTGTCTGTCAATTTAAAATATTTTCTGAAACAAATATCTAAATATTATCTTTTACGACACTGTGAAAGAGAATTTCTGCAAATTTTTTTTTGTGCAAATCTAATTAACATGCCTCCCAAATTTCATGTCCTCTGGTCTAATAGTCCTAAAATAACTACTTTTATCTCTAAGGCCCCTACAACACCCTCTCTTCATGAATATTTCCGCAAACCCCATTTTTAGTATATCTGTACTCAACAAAATACACATGCCTGACAGTGTTTGAAGTCTGTTGGTCTAATAGATAAATAATAATTAGATAAATTTGAATCTTTTTCGATGAAGTCAATTGATGAATTTAATAATGCATGCAAAAAAGTATTAGATGTGAGACAAATTTTCTAAATGTGGGAATTGTTTTGAAATTTTTTTTAATCATATCAATTTTAAATACATTTAGAGAATATTTTCCTATCTCAAAATAATAAAAAAAGGTTTAAAAAATTTAATGTTAGCATAGAGATTAAATGAAATGGTTTTTTTTTAAATTTAGGGAGAGCAATTTATTTAAAATTAATATGCATATTGTTACGGATTTTGTGTAAAATAGTGTAAATAATTTGTTTTTGGTCGTGTAATACATTATATTACTCTGTTATATTTATTTTATGTTAAAATTGTAATATTCACAAGCAATGCCCTCCCTTATGTTATAATGGTGATTCAATGGGAACTTGGTGATAGAGCCAAATTGGCATCAATTTTGGCAAGTTTGAGACCCTGCGGATTATTCTGGAAATTAGTGGAGAAATCCACTAATTTCATGATCTATGACACAAGCAGATCTTTCTTGGAGGATCCTTGAGAGTTATGAATAGAGAGATGCTTGCCAAAACTGGGTCAGTTTTGTTTTGACTAGCAATTAGTTAGTATTGTTTTGACTAGCAATTAGTAATCTTGCCTTGACCATAAAGAGTCATCTAGGGATTAGCTCGGCTGCTGAGTAGGACGAACAGTGCTTGTGAATAATCTTTTACATATGTGTATTTTAGGCACTGTTAGCTGTGTTTCAGCTCTGTTGAAGGTGCGAAGAGCTTCTGAGATTTATTCTGTGAATATTGCTGTCAAATCCTGTATTTCAAGGATTGTTTTTCGACAGTAAATTTCCATCAGTCCTGAAGAACTGTCTTGTTTTTTGCGACTGCTTTGCATGAAATCCTCGATTTCCTTTACGCCAATAAGAAGAGCAATGTATGAGCAACTGAAGGCTCTGTTGGAAGCCATCAGTGCCTTAAAAAACAGCCAGGAAGAGAGTAAGAATGAATTGAAAGAGAGAATGGAGAGAGGCCAGCAAGAAGTGCAGAGTAACTAAGAAGAGATTGGAGAAAGGCCTAGAAGAGATCAAAAATGAGTTGAAGGAGAAATTGCAGAAGTGTCAAGAAGACCTGAAGAATGCTCTTGAAGAGAAAATCAACAGTATGGAAGAAAAGATCAGAGTAGTTAAAGAGATGGAAAATAAAAATGGAACAGTTTGATGAAATAATTGAAGAAGTGGCTGGAAACTTTATTGGTGTATCACAGCAAGTAGAAAATCTTGAAAAAAAGATTTTAGCTTGCAAGAACAAGAATAATGAAAGCAAGATTGTGCCTGCCTCTCCAGCTCTTTCCACCTACGACAGAAAAAATGCACATGGTATTTTAAACAAAATACTAAATTAAGAACAAATTTAATAATTATTAGTGACTTCCATGGGTCTGTTCTTGCAGTGCAAAATTTTTCCAAGCTGGGCTTAATATTTGAAATTGAAACTTTGAGTTATTTTTCTATTTTTAGCTGAGATCTATACTTTGTCTTCAAAGCAACCTCCATTGAAAATCTGGTTTCACAAAGATAGGATGTTAAAAATGGAGTAATATACTATATGGAAGGCTTTTGTTTTCATTGTAAAAAATTCTTCATCCACCTCTGCTCAAAATTCAAAGAGTGATTTATTACAAAAATAACTTTTAATTTTTCCCCACTGCATGTAAAATCTATGATGATTTCTTCTTCGGCAGTTGAGAGCCCTTCTTAAGTATTTTGAAATGGATCCCTAACCCACTTGTAACTTACTATCAAGGTGTCCTCAGCACACACACACAAGAAAATACTTTTTAAAATTGTTTGCCAACATGGTTAAATGATTTTCAATGGTTTTAAAAACAACTTCCACATATTCTCTGGATTTATAAGTTTTCACATATAATATGCAGGTACTTTTTGTTCTCCATTTACTTCAGTAATTGTAAATCTAAAATTTAAGTATTCTTAAGAATATTTCCTTGATTTAATTTTCGGAACCAGGCTCATCTGTGTAGTTGATACTTTATTATCATTGAATGTTTGCTTACGACTTAAAAGTATGAATCAATGATTTTGTTGTCCCTAAATGTTGTGAACAAACTTGGATGGGTGGTAGAGAACATCGTGAGGAGCTATAATTACATTGAAAATCGTGGGTAGAAAGTGATTGGTGGTGCTGTAAGGAGCTCACAAGGTCAGCATGTGTGGATTCCTTTCCTGAAATTTAACTGTTTTCAATCTTACTATGAGTTATTATATAAATGAATTAATAGCTTGATTTTGTAAACATAAACAGCTAAATAAAGTTTAAAATTTTTAATTGAAATCAAATCAAGAATATGAGTAGTTAAAATAATATTATGTCAGTAGTATTAAAGCTTTTAAAAATGTACATAGCATACAGCAAAGTTTAGTAGGTAAATAAACTAATACTTCCTCACAGCTTGTGTTGAACATGAATCGTTATATGAACACTGAGTTGGTAGATATCCACTTCATCTATGTCCTAGCCTACAGAAATGGACAAGCTGCTGTTCAGTTGTATGGGAAAAGATATCCAATGAATTAAACCATTAAACATTTACTTGTGTTCATCAAAATCTGGTGGAAGATGTATCTTTCAGAGCCATGATTGAAGATACTGGGCAGCTGCGAACAGCACAAACATCCATATTCAACGAGAGTGTGTTACATGCTGTGGACCAAACTTCCAGCTCTTGCTGTTGCAACCAGAAGATTTTGAGGAACTGTCCATCATGTATTGCAGGGTGAAACCATGCATCTGTTTCATGTACTAAGAGTGCAATTATTACAGCCAGATAATCACCCACAACATGTCGCATTTGCACTGTGGTTTGTTAACCAAAATGTGGCAGGAATGCACTTTGCCAGTTCCATGTTGGTGTGTGAAAAAGAAACCTTTTCACATTAAGGGGTGTTCAATATGCACAACATGCACATATAGGCTTTAAACAACCCACACATCACTGTCCCACAAGCCGCTCAGCAGTGCTTCACTGTTAATGTGGTGGTGAATATTGTAGGGGACAGTTTAAGCCTATACATCTTGTCACCTTGATTGAACTCTGACAAGTATCTTGTCTTCAGGAGGTACTTCTAGAACTTTCCTTCACCTTTTTGGCACTGCATGTGGTTTCAATAGGATAGGGTGCCATCTCATTATGGAAGATGTGTACCTGACCATTTCAACTGAACATTTTGAAACAGGGGGATTGGGCTTAGTGGTCTTGTCGCTTGGCCTCCCAGATCTCCTGATTTATCTCCTCTGTAATTTTTCTCTGGGGTGCCATGAAGAGCCTTGTGTATGACACGCCCATCAATTCTGAATTGGACCTGGTGCCATTAATATTCATCGCTGTTGCTACGATCTGTGAAACGCCCATTATTTTCGTACGTATCTGCCAATCCATGTCATGTTGGTGTTGTGTGAACAAACATATGATTGGCTGCAATTTCGAACACCTGTGATACTTTTATATTGTACTTTTTATTATTGTTTTTTTGTTTAATTAAGAGTTTTGCTCTAAGTTCTGTTTTGTGCTCTTACTGTCTTTGTGTCTCTTTATCTTGTTAGGGTGACATTTCCACCCTTGCTTTCCAGTGTAAATATGGCCCCTCAGGATGTTCTCTACCTCCCCCTGAAGTTTGTACTTGGCATTCGAGGACACCCTGTATGCTATCTTTACTTATTTACTTTTGTTCAACTATCAAAAAGGCTTATTATTATTTTTGCGCTATGAGAAATTATAAAAACCCAAAGATATTGTATTCAGATTTTATTGAAAATAAAACATAAATATATTGCTTTTTTTATTTAAAAATTATTTTCCCTGTATATTGCTCCCTTTTTAATAGGAGCTTGGAATTTCTTTCTGCACTTGGGATCAACTAATCTAAATCCATCTCTATAAGTCACTGTTTTATAATATCTAGCCTTGGTCAGTTTTGTCATTTTACTACTATTTTTAATTCTTGTATTTAGAATTTTGTATTTAATTGTGATTGTGTGTTTTAAATACAATTCCTTCCCCTTATTTCTTGGTTTTCTCTTTGTTGTTGAAATAAAACTTATTAATGAGATTCACAAGATTATAAAAAATATTGTGTTTCTGAATATTTTTGACATGTTAAAAATGATATGGAATTGCTGTTTCTGTTGTAAATATTTATTTTTTTTATCAATCTTGTTACTTACACTGTCAATGTATTCTATAATTTTCAAAAAAGGACAATTTTAGAATTTTGTATTAATTTTTATTCTGCTTGGTAAATTTAACTGCTTTAAAGCATTTAAAGAAAAAGATTTTTAAAATTATCCATAATTGAATAAAAGGGATAGAACACATGTACATTAAGGGATAGAACATGACATCTCTCCCATTTACATTAATTAATTGTTAAATGAAAATTATCACTTTAAGCAGCAATTTTACACTGTAATATTAGTTTTTGTAACATTACATCCATTGTATCTAAATACAATGGACTTTTCATACAAAGCATTAGCTTGACAATATGATTTGTGTGGTGAAATGCAGAAATTTTCGTACAAAGCCTCAATGGTTTAGTGTATAGATGCATATTCACAAATAAGTATTTGTAAGTTCTTTTTTGCTTATAATAATATCTATTGTCAAATTAAATCAGTTTTTTTTTTGTGAGCAGTGTTAGATTTTTGGTAATACTACACAGCACATTTAAAGAAAAGCTTTTTTCATTTCTTTAGTGAAGCTTTTTCTTTTTGATATGGGGGTTCCTAATTTTGATGTTAAATTAAAAATTATTTTTCATTTTTTTTTGTTTACTTCTGTTTCGGAGCAACTGTGAACAAGTTTTTAGGTTTTTAACTAGGTAGTAAAGATTGTTTTTTGTTATTTTCTCTGCAAACAAATACAAACTGATTGAAAATTTTTCAGGTAGTATAATGTAAAATGAAAAAAATAAAGGACTGCCATTAAAAAGGAAATTTTTGGTCCTTTCTAACTAAGATAAAAATTTTTGAAAAAAATAAAATTTTCCCTTTTAATTCTTTAATGCATTTGCCTATGTCTGACATGGGTGAAAGTTACTAGAAAATTTGCACATGGCTTGTATCTCGCACAGGCAATGTTGTATCTCACATTATTTTATTCTAGTAAATATAGATGCTTCATAGTATTTCATACAAATTGCCCTGTTTGAGATCCTAGCCACCCCCTTCCCTACTGAAATTGCAAAAAAATAACTTACACTGTACTTATATATTCATTTTCTGTCGGAAAAAAAGTTAGATCATTTTTTTACCAATTTTTCCTGAAAAAAGACTTCCTTTACATTAGTTTTTCCCTATTTAGAACAGTGAATCTGTTTTTGTATTAAATTAGTGTCTTCAATAGTACTATTTCCAACAAAAAAATATTTTCTAGGAATGTATCTGTCATGTTATAGGTACTTGTTCTACTTAATGAAAAAATGTAATAAATAACATTTTATGTCATGTTCTTTCACTCTGTAAACTATTACATCATAGAAATCTTAATTACTACAATGAAATAAAAATAATGTTAACATTTAATTTAATTTAGTATTTACCAAAGTAAATGTAATCTATATTAATCCAGAAAGATTGTTGTTTTTGTTCTTTTGTTTAAAATGTGATTTTGTACAGGTTACATGATGTTTTGCATAGTGAAAAGAAGTTGACATTGGTTTTTGAGCACTGTGATCAAGATCTGAAGAAGTACTTTGACAGCTTGAATGGAGAAATTGATGCTGATGTTGTCAAAGTTTGTTTATTTACTTATTTAATATTTTTGTTTGAATGTTCTTTAATCGACAATACTTTTCATAATTATATTTTAGAAGTATATTTTTTTCACATCTACACTTAAATTACACCTAATTATAATGTAAAAGAGTTATTTTAATTTTTTTAAAAATTGTGAAAATTTCTTTCATTGATTAATTTTTTTTTCATTTTATATTTAAACTACTTATTCAGCATTATTTCACTTTCCCTTAAATTTATTGTAAATAGTTACACTACTTTTTAAAGAATTTAATAAGGAGTAAACATCGATTAAATATATTTTATGCTTGTTACTTAATATTCTTTAACTTTTATATTGTTTGCCAAAGACATAACTTGATATAGGAGTAGAATTTCATTTCTAAAATGTAATTATGAAAATAATTCATTATTAAAATATTTTATCCTGTGTCTGATTCTTCAGTCTTTCATGTTCCAATTGCTGAGAGGGTTGGCCTTCTGTCATAGTCACAATGTTCTTCATCGAGATCTTAAACCCCAGAATTTGCTCATTAATAAGGTAGAAATCTTTGAATCACTCAAGCTTTTTGTATTTCTCATCCTTCAAATATTATAATGCTAATTTTTTCCTTTCCATTTAGAATGGGGAACTTAAACTAGCTGATTTTGGTTTAGCCAGAGCCTTTGGTATTCCAGTCAGATGTTACTCTGCAGAAGTATGTTTTAAATTTTTTGATTTTTAATATTGAACAAGTAAATTTAAGGAATTTAAATTTATTTGTATTTTTATGAAACTACTTTGTTTACGTTTAGCATTTTTTTAATTGCTGTTTTTTTATTCTTTTAATTGAAAATTAAAAACGGATGTTGATGACTGATTATAAACTGATTGAATGTGATGTTTAGATTACATTGGTTTGATTTGATATTACAAAAATATTTTAAAAAATTTATGTTCAGTAAATTTTATGTATTTAGGTATAATTAGATAATATTGGTTTATTCTACCTTTTTTGTGTTTCTACTCATCAAGAAGGTATTTATCATAACATGCCCTAGTGATCGCCCTGGGGACATGTTTGGTAAACATAAATGAGGCACACCTTAGATACCCTAATCTTCTTTCTCTATTTGTTAATTCACCATCTCATCTTGTTTCCTTGCTTCAAGAGTAATTTTTTTTTAATGCTACAAAAGTTAACGTAGAGAAGGACAAATGAGATTATAATTTGGTTAAATTTTGATAAACAGATTTTTAATTTAGTTTATTCTTTAGGTTTTTCTGCTTTGTTATTTTGCAAAATCTTTTAAATTTATAATTTTCTGATTTTTCATTTTAAAAGTTTTTTTTTGTTTGAGTTCTTTATTTTGCAAACAATGTCAGTATGCTTCTTAAAACTCGAATCATGGTTTTTCCTTTGACTAATGCTACTTTGTAGATAACTGCTAGAGGAAATCTGCTATTGCCAATGCATTAATGATTAGTGTTCCTGCTAACCCTCGTGATTACTTAATTTGTGGACCAAAATCGCTTACAATTTTTTTGTGTGCATGTTTTAAATTTATATATATTGGAAAATTGAAACATGTATTTTTTCTTTCTCAAAAAGATTTTTATCATGAAAAACTAAGCTGACAAAAAAAAAAAAAAAAAAAAAAAAACAATTTCAGTTATTAGCACAAATTTTTTTTTTATAAAGTTCAATTGAATGACATTTAATTTCTATTTAATACATAATATAAAAAAGTAAAATGTATAAAACTTAAGAAAATATAATACACTGAAAAAAAAAAACTCGGAAATGTAGTTTAGTGTGATAAGAGTTCAAAGCAGGGGTCTAACTTCACAGTTGTTGCACCAGATTCATGTTTCTTTGAGAATTTTTTTCCATTTGCATCTTTTCTTGAACAGCAAACAACACACAGTCTTCAAGGCTCTCTTTTTATGTGGTTAGGTGGTATGTGGCTTGCAAAATGACAAGCTGTCAATCTCAAAGGGTTCAGAGTAGAACTTGGTCTTCCAGAACAACCACTTTTATCTCCATCAGAATACTTCTAGATACTTTCCTCAATCATCCGCAAACGAAATTCCAAAAGCTTTATTTTTTGTGTTGGGTCTTGCTTTTTGTAAAGTATATGAGCATTCTACAATGATTGATCTAAAAACTGCTTGAAAATTTTAATATAATACTTCCCCTGTTTTCAGAGCATAGGGTATAGGACGTTTCTTGGTTGTATAAATCGACTCCTCACATTGTGTTATTATAGTCAGAAACAACTGGTTTCATAAAAGTCTTGTTAGATTTGCATGTCACCAAATAAGAGCTTCATCAGGAATAGTACTCATAAGACAGACATTCTTCTTATCCTGCCACTTCAGAGCCACAACTTTACCTCTTTGGTAAGCAACAATTTCAGTCTTGGAGACTTTCTCCTTTGAAAAATTAATAGGTAGGTCTTTTCTGGTTTTATTCACCGTCCCATAAGTGTTTGTCTTTTCTGTAACTAAGATATCTGCAAGTTGTGGAGACATATAAAAATTATGAATAGGGATACAATAACCTTTTCTCAGGAATCGATCCATCAAGTGTTGGGCAGTTTTGGTGGAAACTGGATAGTGGCTGTATTTCAGATACACTGTTCCATTACCTGTGTATATGAGAAAATCTGAAATGTATCCACTTTCTGCTTCACAAGGAATGAAAAACCAAGCCAAATCATGCTCTTTTTTTTGGCAATAAACATTCTCCAGCTCAACCTGCCTTTGAACCACATGAAACTCTCATCTAAACTAAGATTTTCCCCTGGTATATACACTTCTTGAAATTTGCTTTGTGGATGTTCTGTTAGTTCATAAAATTTATTCAGTTTCGGCCAAGGGTGTTGGTCTTTATCAAATTCTTCATTAGTGGTAAAATGAAGAAATTTCATGAACAATAAAAACTCATTTCTTCCAATTACTTTTGCAAAAATTGGTATGGATAATATTTGATGCTTAGACTAATAATGCTCTTGTTTTGGCTTCTTTATGACTCCTTGGAGTAACAAAACTACAAAAAATAGTCTTAGTTCTTCAACATATGTTTCTGTCCATTTTTTTACACCATGAGCTTTCTTTACGAACTGCTTTATGGATATATTGTTTAGTGCATCTACTTGTTTCTTGGGCTATCATTTGTTATATTTGATCATAAAAAAAGTTTAAAATAATTTAATATACTTGCATTGTTAGCTGTATTAACAGTAATTCCTGGATTTCCATGAAAAAGAAACTGGAGAGGAGGAATATTCTTCACATAAATTTTGCTCCACTGCCTAACCTTTTTCAAGTTTATTGAATCATGATCAGATTCATCGCTATTTGAGGAGCAGTCTGGAAAATCTATCTGACTATCAAAACTAAAATTAATTACAGAATCTAATAAATCTTTAGAAATGTATACTGTGTCAATTGCCAAACATTTTCCAGCAACCATTTCTGATTAGAAAAAAGGGGGCGAACGTTAAGTTAGAGTGGTAAACACCAAGTATCTTCAAATACGGCAATTTAGTGGACGACTAACGGCATCTGTTTGTCAAAACCTAAATTAAATGTCTAATACTTTAATTAAAGGTTTTTAGTTTATTTCACTGGTTAAACAGTGAAAAGGTGGGATGTGCTCCTCAATAAAGGGGTGCTCCTCAATAAAAGGGTGAACAAATTTTGCTACATTTGAGTTGCCCGAGGAAATTGGGGGATGAGCAGCTAGAGGGTTAAGGATATCTTGGATAAGACAACAAATCCTCACCTCAAAGTTGTAGTAATATGCTTCAGTGATTTATTAGCACACAGAAAGTTAGCTGGGGTAGATTTTTTCTCTTCAATTGATGGAAAAGTATTGAAATGGATAATTTCCTCCATACTGGATTCACACATACACATTAACTTCTTTATACCTTGATGGAAGCCAACCACCATTGATATGTTGAATGGAAATGGAAACTGTAACAAATTGTTAATGTCTTACATTAAAAAAAAGAAAGTAACCGCCTTTTTACCATTCTTATAACTGTTATCAACAACATGATTTAATCTTGTAATTCTTATCATGTAGTATTCAATGTATCATTAATTTATGATACTTTTTTTTAAAGATTTGTCTATGTTGATTTCACATTTTAATTTCAATGATAATAATTTTAATATACATTGATGATCAAATATTTATAAATGCTTAAAAGCTGATATGTAATTTTTGACCAAGTTGTGTACTTTTTTTGGGCAAAACTCTTGGAAATTGTTTTGAAATTTTTTTATTGTTGTTGAATATTTAAACTAATTTTATCTTGCACTGGAAACTATAAAATATAGCAATTAAATATTCATCTTTTGTATGTCATATAAGTAGAAAGTTTGTTTCAGTATAACTTTTAAAATTAAAAGAATTTTAAAATTGTAAATAAAAAAATTTAAAATATTGCATTGTATTTATATTTTTAGATATATGTTGATTTTTGTATGATAATCTAAAAATTTATATATTTAAGGTTGTGACACTGTGGTATCGTCCTCCAGATGTATTGTTTGGAGCTAAACTCTACACCACTTCCATTGATATGTGGTCAGCTGGATGCATTTTTGCTGGTATTTTTTATCTATTTGTGTTTATTTAGATTAAGAAGTATTAGATATGCAGTAATATCTCTGCTTAAACTACCCCGACTTACACGAACCCTGAGTTACAGGATTTTGAAATTGCGTTGATTCGACTTTTGTTTTTTTAAAAAAAAAAATAGTGAAATTGGTAATAATTGAATAAGTTGTTGATCTAGCTAGGCAAATAAATCTAGAAGTGGATAGTGAGGATGTTCAAGAATTTCGGGATTCCCACGGTCAGAAGCTGACAATTGACGAACTCATGGAATTGCATTAGCGAAGGCAAAACATTCAAGAACTTGAGTCTCTAGACCCAGTTCAGTTAAAAGTTTGAATGATGATTAGAAATTTGACAGAAGTTTTCAGTTTAATTGAAAAAGGGTTAATAATTTTAGAAAATATAGACCCCAACAATGAGCATATTTTTTCAACAAAACAAGAAATAAAAAAAGGATTAGCATGCTATTAAAAATTTTGCCAGAGGAAAAAAATCTTTGAGCCAGCAGACTACTTTTGTTATATTTTATGAAACCTTCTGTATTAAATAACTTTGGTTTGCAATTTTGTTTTTGTATTATCCAAAATTTTATTAAACATTTTTTTTTCTTAATTATTATTTTCTTTTGTCTCTTGACCCAAATAAAAGTATTTTATGTGCATTTATATGCAAAATGTAATTCTGGCATGTGAATTCGACTTATGTGGTTATCACTCTGTCCCACCTGTCACATATGCTCAGGGTATTATTGTAATTAAAGATTTATGGATAATCTGGAACTGTATGTATACCATGGCTAATCCTACATCTTGCACTATTAAAATTCGAAGGTAAACAAACGTATCTATCTATGTATGTGTGTCTATCTTCTCACGAACCGCACCACGCAGAAAGTCGCGGAAGGTACCAAAAGATCGGGAATTTTCCGGGGAAGCCGTATTGCCCATTTATATTCCGATATTGTAATTAGTTAAAAAGATATTAATTAAAAACCTTAAAACGCCTAATTGTTTTAGTCCTGCTGGTTGTTTACTTGGCGGAACTTCCCTTCCGTTTCGGCACGAGCGGTAATCTTACGTTTTTACATCATATTAAAAGTGGAATGAAAAACTATAAAATTAAAAATTAAAAAAAATTAAATGTTTTTATCAAATAGTATTTTTTTCTTTTTTTGAATGTTTTTTTCAGTGAATGTTAGCATATAACTAGGTTTTCCCCCAAAAGTGGATTTTTAACACTTATATATGTTTAATCAAACATCCAAACGTTTCAAGAGCTATCTGTAGAATTTTTTTATTAGTATTTATTGATAATGGATTTAAATTAATATATATTTTTTTAAATTAAAATGCATTCAATGTATTTCTGAGATTCATTTTTTTAAAATATTTATCAGTATCGAAATTTTCGTTCTCTTTCATAAAACTTATAGTTTACTTTAAAATAATGCGTAATTGCATGAAACTTTTTTCCCCGTGTCGAATATTTCAAAAAATTCTCACAATTTTACTTCAAGAATTAAAATAGTAGTGAAATTTTGTTATTTGAAAAATTTATACTTTCTGTTCTTTTTTTCAGCATACAACTATTTTTAAAAATGCTACAGTTTCGTTTCTGGGAAAAAACTATCTTTCTTTAAAGAATTTTATAGAAAAAAAACAATTTTTTTTTTTACAAAACAATGCTGTTTTGCATATTTTATGATTTTTTCTCATATGAATCAATATCGTTGCGTTTATATAAAAATTATTTTTAAAACTTTCAGAATCAGTGATTTAAAAAATAAAAAGCCGAAAACTTATTTGAACGAATTTTAATAAAACACTCAAAATACTTAAATCAATCATTTAATAATTTCTTCTTTTATAAAGGTAATTGCATGAAACTTTTTCCCCCCGAGTCGAATATCTCGAAAAATCCTCACAATTTTACTCCAAGAATTAAAATAGTAGTGAAATTTTGTAATTTGAAAAATTTATACTTTCTGTCTTTTTTTCAGCATACAACTATTTTTAAAAAAACTACATTTTCGTTTCCGGGAAATAAAAAATTGCAACGAAAGAATTGGAAAGTGAGTGGGTGATTTTAAAATTCACCCTGTTTGCCTATTCGAAAATTTTTGGTGACGGACCTTGAAATTTTCAACCATTCTCAAGTGACGAAGACGACACCTGAGCTTTCACCCATCTTTAAGAATTACCACACCACACCAACGCAAGAACAAATTTCGAAAAAGGGAGTTTTTATGACATAGTTAAAGAAATCACTCACATCGCACGCATACACACACACAAGTGCTATCGGCCTGAGGGAAACACGAAATTTCCATGGGGATGAAGTTATTCACTCGGTAAAATGAAAGAATTGGAAAGTGAGTGGGTGATTTTTAAATTCGCACTGTTTGCCTATTCGAGGGTTTCTGGTGACGGACCTCGAAATTTTCAACCATGCTCAAGTGACGAGGACGACACATGAGCTTTCACCCGTCTTTAATAATTACCACACCACACCAACGCAAGAACAAATTTCGAAAAAGAGAGTTTTTATGACATTGTTAAAGAAATCACTCACATCGCACACACACACAAGTGCTATCGACCTGAGGGAAACATGAAATTTCCATGAGGGTGAAGTTATTCACTCGGTAAAAGCCCATGCAACGCTGGGCTAAGCAGAGAAGAAAGAAACAAAGAAATCAAAGTAATTTCGGAAAATAATATTGGAAGTGCTGAATTTGTGAAGTTGAGTGAATATTAACGTCCCACTGTTCTGCAACACGAGGCCTTTTAGGGACAATCTGCGTAATTTTGAACCATGGTCAAGTGACGCGGACGACACCTGAGCTGGCACCCCCCTCTCTTAACTACCACACCACACCAACGGGAGGACGTTTGAGCTCTCGATTTATTTTACGTGCATCCGGCCCCTACACGGTGGGTCTTCAGTGGTACTAGGATCGAGAATTTGTGAAGAGAAGGGAAAATTTTAAGCAACAAAGCCATGACACACACTCACGGGTCATGCACTCACATCGTACGCGTCAAACCCCACAAAAGTGTTGGCGTTAGAATAAAAGGAGAAAAGTAACATGGGGATTAAGTTATACCCTCGGTATAAGCCCGTGCAACGCCGGGCCATGAAAGCTAGTACTTACTATATTTTTGGACTTCTGGTCCTTAAAAACTAAATTATTTGAAAGAATATTCATTAAAAGTAGTTTTTAATCAAGCCCTAATTGTTGGGGTTCACTCAGATGTTTTAAAACTTATAGATGATATAACATTATGTATCGTATATATTTTTGTAATTGAGATTATTGTAAAATTTTTAGCCTTAAAAATATTAATATAACTTTGAAAAATTTAATGAAAGATATTTTGAGATTTTTATTTATAAATGATGTGGTATAAAATGTAATGGTGTATTTAGCATGAAATGCATATTGTTATATAAAGTATGAATAATGTATGCCATATGAAGTCTAAAACATATTTTGTACATTATTTCTTAATATTTTTTCTTCTAAAGTCTTATGCAGAACAGAATTATGTACCTAAGTTCATATTGTAGAACAATTAATGGGAATAATTTTTAAATTATGCACTATTAAGATTTTTTAAAATATAAATATTTCCCATTTCAGAACTTGCCAATGCAGGGAGACCCTTGTTTCCTGGAAGTGATGTTGATGATCAATTAAAACGAATTTTTAAATATCCTTAAAAAGTTATGCTTATAAAGAATTTGCCTTCATATATAAATTCATAGATGGAAATGGAGTGTGTATTTGCGAATAGAAAAAGAAATGCTTTTAAGTATATTAAATTGAATGTCCAGTAGTTCTGTAATATTTATAAGTAGATGGTTATCTCTGTTTTTTTTGTATTGGTTTTAACAGGTTCTATTTATGATTCTTACTATTCCTCTAGGGCAGGTGTGGCAAACCTTGTTTGATCAATGGGCCATTTTTTCTAAAGAAATGTTTAATGAGTTATAGATGTGCCAGAAACAGTTTTGACTTGTGATTATTGGGAAACTAATAAAACTAAGTACGAACAAATCAAAACTATTTATTTAATACGAAAAAATACATTTTGCACTGTATAGTTGTAAATGTTTTAGTTATACATGTAATTTGAGTTAAAGTAACATTAATGTGACCTCTGTTGTTGTAGATTAGATGACAAATAACTTATATCAGGATTGTAAGATGTTACTTTTCGCAGAATTCATGCTTAATTGGAGTCATCTGCTAAATGGTTTCTAAGTGAGTCTTTGATGCTATTCATCTCTGAAAATAATGACTCGCAGGCTTGGGTAGATGAAAATATGGTTAAAATAGCATGAGCCAGCATCTTCAAACAGTTAAATGCATCTGTAATCAAATTCCATGTTTCCAAAATTTCGTTATTGACATTTTTACTTGTATTGCTTGTTAATCTTTCTGCTTCAATCAATTCCAACTATTTCCTTGTTTCAATAAATTTTTGAATCCATATTGAACTAGATTGAAAATTAATCAGTTGCATTTCATATTCCTTAATTTCCAACTAATCGAATTGGGACAAGTTCAGTTTATCAAAGGAAATCACACCAGGGTACATAATAAATTTGAATGTTTCCAATTATTCCTTGAACTGAGAAAATCTCGCTAAAAATTCTTTGATTACAGAATCAATTATGGAAATCAATTCATCAATAACTGTTTCTTCATCTCGTTTCTTATAGGCATCTAAATCTTTGATATTTTTCTTCAAGTTTGGGAAGTACTTGTAATTTCTTCTAATTATATCATTTCTGAAAACATACAGTTTAGCTTCAGAAGCACGAATGAGATCCATCATAACGATAACTGTTTTATTCGTGCCTTGAAGCTTTATGTTTAGTTCATTGAAATGTTGGCATATGTTTGTAAAAACATCAATTTTGACAGCCACATAATATCCATCAACTGTGGGTATTGTTCAATTTTGCTCTCATTTTGCAGAAACAGTCTGATTTCTTCCAAGCAATCTACAAATCTTTGAAGTACGTTCCCATGGCTCAACCAGCTAGCATTATTATACAGTAGTAAGCCATTATACTCCGAATTGACTTCATCCAACAAAGCATCAAACTTTCGCTTACTTAAAGCCTACGATGATTTCTGGTTGACTATTTTTGTGATTAACGTTAGTTCATTATCAAGAGATGTTAAACCACTCTTTGCACACAAGGCTTGTTGGTGAATAATGAAGTGGCATTCAAGAATTGAATCTTCTACGTCTGTTTTAAATTGAGAAATGAAACCATTTCTTTTGCTAACCATATTGGAGCACCATCAGTTGCTACTGAAAAATTTTTTTTCCAAATAAATCTCTTTCTCAGCTGGTGAATTTTTTACATCCGTTCAAATATCTGTGCCCATTGTAGCTGTTAGCAACAATGTTATTACAATTAATTCTTCCTTAATGATGTGTCCTGCACAATATCGAGTAAAGATAGCTAAACGTGCAGATTTAGTGATGTCAATACTTTCATCAAGACATAGTGATATGAAAGGATCAGAGTTGATGTCATTTTTTTGTTGATCTGTAACATTTCCTGCCAGTTTCAAGATTCTATCTTTTATTGTGTCTCTAGATAGAGGAATATCTTTGATGCACTGAATTATCTTATCTTTATTATCAAAATCATCAAAAAGTGAGGACGGGCATGCCAACCAAGCTTCCTTCAAAAACTCTCCCTCTTGAAAAGGTTTACCATGCCGAGCAATGGCATTTGCAGCCGACTAACTTGCCGCACTTGTAAGACAATTTTTGCTTACATATTTAATCGGAGACATTGACTGTATATTTCTGTCTTTTATTGCACTTGCAATGAATTCTTTTTGCTCTGGTTCACTTTTTTCACAAAAGGATTTGTAATTTGTTTCAAAATGCTGTTTTACGGAGGATGTTCTGCACACCACTGTTCCAGAACATAAAACACGCACCACTGTTCTAGAACATAAAACACACACCACTTTTTCGCCTTTACTGATCATGCCATATTTCTCAGTCCACCAAGTTTGAAATCCTCTGTTATGCTTACTATCTTGCACTTTTTTTTGTTGCTAAACTAGCCATGTTAAATAGCAACTAAAAATCATAAATTTAACAAAAATAAACTTTTAAATAGCTGTGTCGAAGAAATGGACTATTCTATGTGCTTTCGCTTGATCACACGCAAAAAAAACACTTTTTACTGACTGCACACGACTTTGAGTGCATGCGCAGATATTTGTTTTTTTTTAGAAATTGAATATTTGTATGAGATCTCTGTATGTATCGTGTCTGCTCTTTCGATTTTGCCTCAGGTCATTAAAAATTTCAAAAATAAGGCTGTGAGATGAGTTACACTTACTAGATAAAAATTAGTTTCATACAAGCTGAACCACTAATGTAAATGTTAGAATATATTTTTTAAACAACTTGAATATATCTAAATAGGGCTATATGCCCACACCCACTATGTGTAGATAAACGTTGCATCATTAGCAATTGCAATACATGATATAACTACGCAAGACATAACAAATGAGTCTGCTCACCATCGCCCTGTGACCGATCACTTGCAGTTGTTCATAATACTTCATAGTGAACTTAGTTATTTTCCGCTAAAATGCGAACTGATTTTGATTAGTAACGTGCCCAAAATATTCTGTCACTTGCCATTGGTTCACCATCTCTACTCTAGGGAATATTCTTTCAAGAATGTGATATGATTATAAAACTTTATGTAAAGGAATTGTGATTTATGTTAATGAAGGTTACTATATAAAGTCAAGTGAAAAGAGAAGTTGAGGGGATGGTGAGATTGTTGTCATACAGAGAATACAAAGAGAAGTTAATAGTTGAAATTGCTGGAGTTCAAGTAAAAAGGATTCAATGGACTAATTTAGGGTACTCTTTCTTGCTGAGGATCTGCTATTTATGATAAGTACTTATAAATATGATGAGTTATTATTACAGATACTTTAATTAGTATTTAAGCTGACAGCTCCCATAGTTGGTTGAATTTAGATAGTGATTTGATAGCCATAATAAAAGTATTTGTTTTAAGAAAATGTCTCATCCTTTGTTAAACACGCACATTTCCATGGGTAAGAGTTCACAACATGGTTATTATATATTGCATGCGGCTTAAGTTTTGAAAATTATGCTCCTATACCTCAAAACAAAATAGTACAAATATTGGATAGTTGAATCCTTCCATCCAGTATCTTAAAGCACTTTTTAGTTCAAAATTGAATATCTCAGGTAATAGTGTTTTTCTATTAATGATACCCTTCTGCATAAGTATACTTATTGGTTTGAATTACTGAAACCACACATTCACTCATCTTGTTTATTTGTATCATTGTTATGGAATAATTTTTCATTGGAGGGAGCAAGCATGTTTTTTTCTCTATTTGATTTTTAGTTATAATTAGCTCCTTTTTGATTTAAATTGTCATTTTTTAGAGATATTTTGCATGTTAAGGATAAACAAAAGTAAAATTGTCAGATTTTGTAATGAAATATTTTCAATAAAATAGGATTCCAGATTAATTTTATTGAACAATAAGAAAGTTATCTTTATTCTAATTTATTAAATAATGCAATACTAGAAATATTTGTGTGAATGTCCATTTCATTAGTCAACATGTCCATTGGTGTTTGGCAGTACTTGGAGTATTCTGATTTTTATCCCACATGTGAATTATATTGTTGTAAGTTCAATTTTTTTCTCTTGTATGTTTTTCCTTTCGATTAATTTTTAAGATGTTGGTAATCATTTAGTAGTGAAAAACCAGCTTCAAAAAGTTGATTCAAAGCAAAATGTTGTATGGATGATTTATTATTTAGGTTTTTAAATATGCAGTGATAATATTTTGGTGTTTTCAGTTGTGCAGAGGAATATACTTGTATAATATAACATGTCTTGATTTGAAAGAAGAAGATATAATATTGAAATTCTGAGGATTATTTTTGTATTTTTACAACTTTATTTTTAATTGTAGTTTTATTGTTATTTAGAAAAATTATTCCAAATTTATATGTTTTACATTATTTTAACATTTTCTTCAGACATATTTTGCACCTTATTCTGTGATCTATTTATAGTTTTGATGACAAATTCTGCATTGTTTTCTTTAACAATTTTAAGCTCTTAGGTACTCCAACTGAAGAAACATGGCCTGGAATGACACAGCTACCTGAATACAAAGTATACATGAAATTAGTTTTTATTTCTATTTTTGATTACTGTGTAAACATCACATTTGTGTATTCTGTTGTCACTGTTTTAAATAGGAATGCATGTCTACTTTTTAAGTTATGTAATTTTAATTATATTTGTTTATAAAATAATTGTGCATATATACAAGGTGATTATAATTAAAGTTTCAAAATGCTATAAAAAAAGAACCACTGATCACAATGATGTCAAATTTCTACAGAATATTATTGAAAAAGGGGAAAAGCATATGTCATAAAAAAAAGTAATTCCAAATTTTAGCAACAGATGGCACTGTAAGCATCATAATTTAAAAGGGAGCGATTAGAAATGACAGTGAATCATCAGATTATGAAAATGAAAATATCTACCATGTGCCCAACTTATTTTAATTGTTATAAAAACGCCAGATACATGACTTTTCCTCATTTTATGTCTGAGAATTTTGCCATGACTGTCTCATTGATGGACCATGCTCCGCTTGTAAAGCTTTTGTACAAGAATAATGACTGTGCACCAATAGCTCTGCAGAAGTTCCGGACACTCGAGGGTATGAAAAAAGGCGTTGGTCCGATGACTTTTTAGGGTCTGGAGAAAATAATTCAAAGAGTCAGGTTCTTTTCATGTGCAATCTGGTACTGAGAGGAAAAGAGTCAATTTGACAGTATTTGAAGAAGTGTCCACAGCAGTGCAGGAGGAATTGAGCGGTGGTTTGCAACCAGGCAGTACTCAGGGAAATGCCCAAACACTGGACAGGGCTGTGTGCATGGTGCAGAAAATTCTATGAAACATCCTGCATTGTTATATATACAAATTTAGCCATGTGCAGGATTTGTTTTCTTTTGACCTGCCAACAAAAGAGACTTTTGCTTTAGAATGTCTTGCTCCCATGGAAGTTGATAATGAATGACTGAGGAAAATTTTACTCACCTACTCACTTTTGAACCTACTCACAACTCAACCAGAACCACTTCAAACTGCAAAGGTCACTGTGTGGGACAGGTTTATGGCATCATTTATTATAAATCCATATTCTTTTGATGAGGCGGTTGCTTTTGTTCCTGTTAAAGTTAGTGTCACTGGTCAGCTATATGAGTGTCTTTTGCGTAACCATGTCATTCCAGATATTCAACAGCCTGTTTGTGTAAATGGGATGACTTTTGTGCAAAATGGTACTCTACTGCACATTGCAAATCCAGTAAAGCAGCTGCTGAAGGAGCATTTTGGAAATGGTAGAGTTTACAACTTACAGTCTGGCCGCTCCGATAACCTGATCTTAATGTGTGACTTCTGGTTGTGAGGCTATCTGAAAGATGTTGTGTTTAGTGCTCTGATTGTATACTTTCCTGAATTGAAGTCATGCATTGCACAAAACATTCTGTACATGCCCCCGAAGACACTTCCATCAGTTGTAGAACATACTGTTTCCAGATTTGAACTTGTTGCAGACAATGGTGGACAGCATATTGAACAAGTCTTGCAAAATTTAAAAATAAATTTAATGGATGCTTTTTATGCAGTTTTTGGACTCAGGAGAGTTAAAAACCAATTTGATGTATGCTTTTTGGTCTCAGGATAGTTAAAAATTGATTTTTCCCATCCGATGTGATATGACCTTGTCGTGGTGGTTGGGCTTACGTAACTAACAGTATCACACTTGAACTGTCATGCACACACTAAACAGCACTTATGGTTTAACATGTAACCTACACCTTAGCTGTTATTTTATGATTCACTACCATTTCTAATTGTATCATTTTAAATTATAATGCTTACAGCACCATCTGTTACTAAAATTTGGAATTACTTTTTTTCTTATGCCATATGCTTTCCCCCTTCTATAAAATTCTGTTGAAATTTGACATAATTCGGATCAGTTGTTCTTTCTTTTATAGCATTTTGAAACTTTAACTTTAATTATATAGAGGATGTTACTCTAGCAATTTCTGAAATTTTCATTATATTTGTTCAGTATTTTGTAAAAATATTTGTTCTATTTCTTTTTTTTTAATCAGTAAAAGTCTTAGTTGAGGTAAACATAAATTGTAGTTCGTTTCTCTGCACCTTGAAATATTTGATGTCTTTTCTTCTCTCTCTTTTAAATTAAAGTGATTAAATATCTGTGGAGAGAGATGGTGCACTGTTATGCTTATGTTTCTAATGTTTACAAATTTATTTTTTCAGCCTTTTCCATTATACCATCCAACAACCAGTTTTGCTCAGGTAGTACCCAAGCTCAATTCAAAAGGCAGGGACTTGCTACAGGTCAGTTCTAAGCACTTTTCTTGTGTGAACCAGTTGAACAAAAGGACATTTTGTTCTTTGAAAGGGCAGAATTTTGTTCAATGAGGGGAAAAAAATAAAGTATCTAAGTAAAAGGAAAAGGCAGCTAGGTGGGTTGTACTGGAAAACCCTTTTTAAAATAAAAATTAACATGTTCTCTTTATCATTCACAATCAAATAGCTGTGAATAAAAAATGAAATCAGGTTTGATTTTTATTAATATATGAATCACTGAGATTTTTCATTAAATTTCAACTTTTTCTTAGCTAAGCATTGTTTTTTGTAAAATGCAAGAAGATAGGAATTAGAATAGGGGGTCACACCCCTACAATTAATTCCATGTGATGTTTTAGATTTTTATGTATATATAAACTGTTAGAAAAAAATTATAGAACACATGGTTTTAAGGAAATTCCACAAATATTTCTTCTGATAACTAATGTAAAACAAAACATCCATAGTGTAAAGTGTAAAACACAGAACTTCATGTGCAAATAAACTTTCTTGATATTTAAGGCTAAAAAAACAAACAAGTGCAGCAGAAGTTGTGATTTTGTAGTAGCTGTTGTTTTTTGTTGTCTCAGTGGTGAAGTTCAACCTTTCAGGTTGTTGTTTTGAGAAAAGGTGACTGGAAAATGTTGCAATGTAATTTACCGGAATCCATGGCTGGGTGTATTTTTGGGAGATTAGAATCCAAGCAAATACAAAGGACTGTTGTGAAAGCTGTTGGAAAGACAAGAAGTGTCATAGAAAGACAAATTGATTCCAAGAAACTGGGCATGTTCATTGTTGGTCTGGGCAAAATCTTCCACATGCTATTACAGTAAATAATGACCAATATATCTTGTTAACAATTTCTCGAGAAGAGCAGATAATGTGATGCAAATTCAAAGGCAGTTTCTTTTGACAACAGAACAAAGGGTCTCATGTCAAACAATCCCAAATATGGTTTATGCGGGTGGTCTGTATGTGCATAGGCCAATGGTGTGTATTATGTTGACAGCAAGACACTGTGTGGCCCAAAGAAAGTGGGCTGCTGAACATAAGAGATTGGATGCAAAGTGATTGGAGGAAATTACTGTTTATGGACAAGCTCCGATTCAGTTTAGAATGTGACTCCAAAAGTGTTTTGTTATGGAGAGAAAGGGGCTCTTGAAATAAGCCGATATTCGTTCTGGAAAGATTACATTGCAGACAAGGTGGTATGATAGTAAGCAGTTAGATCAGCATAGGTGTATGTACTGACCTGTATATCATTCAGAATGGTAATTTGATGGCTGAAAGGTATACAGATGAGATTCTGAGAACCCATTCCGTACATTATGCTACAGCTATTGGGGATTCCTTTCTTTTAATGCAGGATAATGCTTGACTTTGTCTCGAGGATAACTTTCTTGAAGCAAAAACAATACTGTATGTAGTGGTCAGCACGCTCTCCTGATATTAATCTATTCGACAATATTTGGGATATACTCAGAGGATGCATTGCTGCAAGGCCTTCCTTTACTCTCCAATGAATGGTGATCACACTTCATCAAAAGTGAAACAGTATTTTTCCGTCTCCTCAATAGCCTCGTTACATCCATACTAAACAGGTGTGCAGCAGTCTTAGCAGTTCAGAGGGACCACACACCAGATTAAACATCCTGTATCATTTCCAAACAATCAGTTTTTTGTCATTTAGATGTAACAAAGTTGTTGGCCAGAAGCATCATGTCATGTTTTTATGCCATTCCAAAGAATTAAAGTTCCCATACAATAGTTTTTTTTGTTTCTTTTTTTCTGTATTACATTTTGTTGTGTCTGTATTCTCCATTTTTTACCCATGCAGAACTATCCTGCAAAAATTTCTTCACTTTTGTGTTGGCTCCCTTAATTTTTTTTAGAAGTGTATATTGGTTCCAAAACAGTTAAAAATGGAAGTCAAGTTGCAATGGTTTATTTTTTTTAGTTTTGAAAATAAATGAAAAGATTTGTACTGGATAATGTTACAAAATACGGTTACAGGAAAACAAACACACATACAACTGGAGGCTGCTGATAATTACCTTTGTTCTTTTGTAAAATTTGACATTTTCTTTTTTTCAAAAATTCAAAAATTCAGTTTAGTTTGTCTTGTTGCAGTTCATAAATTTTCCTCCAAATGCTTGTCTGTCAGCTGTGTTCTTGTGTTTGGTTTTATGTTGTTCATATTACTAAAAAGCTTTTCGCATAAGTGGGTACTGTCAAAGATAGAAGACATGAATATTGCATGTTTACAAATTCTTGGATATTCGCACATGTCTTCGATCATGTACTTTGAATAAAAATTGATTAAAGAAGGTTATTCAAGAAATTTACTTTTTATTCCAAGGTTCACTGCAAATCTATAAATTCTATAAGTTTAGATGGAACACTTCCAATGCCTACTAAAAATGGCATGGAAATGACATTCTCATAAAAATTTCATTCTTGCAAAAACCGTAAAATCTGCTCATGAATTACTCTTTCAAATTTAGAAATGCACTGTATCTAATCATATAAATTCCTTGCTGTGTAGAGTTCTTCATACTGTCAATTTTGGAAAGTGTACGGAATTCTTTATTTAGCAAATGACTCTTCCATAGGATTAATTTTGTCTCAAAAACTTTCACTGTCTTTAAGATTATGAACAAGTAGATCTTTTTTCAGTAATTGGTGTTGTTGTTGATGTCCTTCCCGAAGGGAAGGAATGAAAGCTGCCAGAGCCTGAGACAGGTTAGACTTCTACACGATAGATGGCGACATCATCTACCTTCACCTCCACAATTTAGGCATGGAACTGGAGGGGAGGGAAATATTTTCCAGCCCCCTGCACCTGTAGTTTCTGCCATGACCGCCCACAAGACTTTCGGACCCACCGATGCAACAAGCACATATGCTCTGTCTGTACTCGGAGGGTGTTTGGTGGCACCGGGCATCAAATCTGGGCATTTTTTCCATTTGGATTCTAATATATATTGAATATATGTGTTGTGAGATCCTTCTGGCTGTCACAGCAGACAAGCTAATATTCAATATAGCTTGAGCCTGTAGAGGATGATGGATTTCAACTGCACTCTAAAGATATTCCTTTACAAACTCTTCATCAATAAAGAGTTTTCCACACTAAGCAAATTTTTTTTCTGCTTTCATATAACTAACACAAACACTATTTTCAGATTCTTTATCTGCTTTGATGAAAAAAGACTGTTGATAATTTAGTTTTAATTCACTCACTTTGTCACTTCAAAAATGTCCTTCTAATGTAGAATATCTCCACTTTGCTTAGTATTTTAGAGTCTCTTAATGTTGTATTCTTTCATCACAGCTATGCTCTTATTGCCAATAAAGCAAACTGCCTTAATCTTACCTTCAACAATAATAATAGTAATAATTATCTAATCCCTTTTGTTGAAAAAATGCCTGTTGTACACTCATTCAGACCTGTTGTACATGTACTTCATTCATCATAAATGCTTCAGAATATAGGAAAAGTGTGAGTAATTTAGATTAATGCCAACTGTACAAAGCATGCTTATTGCCAACTGAACAGAATGTTCACAGTCCCCTGTCCCTTTGACAACAGACTGATTAGAAGAAATAGAATTTTGTTCATTTATTTACCCTCCCTCTTTATAGTAGCAACATGTTCAAGGTCACGTCTGGCAAAGGCAAAAGATTAACATCTGTTGTAAACCTATTAGACATAGGGTTCCACACTCTTTTCCGGAAATTGCTAAGATTTTATGCAAATTTATATAATTTTTTTTTTAATTTTAAATTTTTTTTTAGATTTAGTGAAATTTTTGAAAAACTTTCGGAAAATTTTATTTCAAAGGGATATCAAGCATTGCCAGTCAAATGTTTTAAATATCAAGAATAACAGAAATAACTGTCCCCTCCCCCAACAAAAAGCTGAGAAGACAATTCTTCTGAAATTGTCTCAAATTCAAATGTGGGGCCACTAAAATACCTCCAGCTGGTCACAGGGTGAAAACCCCTAAATTAGAGGAAGTAATAGTATTTTAGGATAAACATTCATATGTGTGTAAAAATGAATCTTTAATTTCTTAGAATGAAAGTAAAATGAAAATATTTTTTCCTTTATTTTAACATGTTTAATTTTGATATGAAGTTTTCTGTTGGGAGTTGGTATTTCACTGATATGTCCTTTACTATAGTAAAAATATTATATCTTGCATTAAAAGTAAGAAAAAAAGTGCCAGTCTATTTTTGTGTAAATTATCTTTTGTTCTGTTCAGATATTCAGTATCAGATAAAGATAGGCTTTTTCTGATGGGGAATTTTTTAAGGGAGAAGGGGATTGATTTTTTAAAATATTTTATATTACTAATATTTTATAATTCTATGTCAGTGTGGGTATGGAAAGAAAAGGCACAATTTCTTTACAAATGGATTTAATAATAATTATTAAAACAGATTTTTTTAGTTCCAGAGACTGATTTTATTGGATGCCAAGATATATGAAAGGTTGGAAATAAGTTATTTCTGTTGTCCATGTAAGTTAATACATAATAAAACAATTATGCAATCTTTTGTATGGTCTGATGCTTAGTGGTTTGATATTCTGTAAAATTTGTATGTTGAACTAATTGTTTAAAAATCACATTTTTAATCATTTATGTTCAGGGGGGGGGGCAGTGTGAGGTTTCCTACACTGAAGGATTTTTAATATTTAGTATAAAGTGTATGCCTTAATGCTTTCATCTACATGTTTTAAAATATAAACTCTTTTCATAAAAATAATCTGTGTATACCACTTCATTGGAGAGTTTTTGACTAGTATATTTTTATTTCCAGAAACTTTTAGTTTGCAATCCAGCTATCAGGACTTCAGCAGATGAAGCAATGCAACATCTCTATTTCAGTGACCTCCCTCCTGCCATTAAAAATGGTTGACTTCAGGAAATCAAGTTTCTTCTTCTGTGTAAATATAGGCAATTCTTATCATCCTAAAAAGACAAGGATTTTAGAAATCTCTCCTATTGGGGGAATTTGGAATCGAAAAACTTTTCACTCTAAAGAGTGTTTACTGGCTATAGAAGGAAACAAAAAGCTCAAAGTGATTATGAATTTATAACTTGATTGATTTAATTGTTAAGGCTATTCTCATGTACTGCTAAAGAATAGAGCCTAAAATTTGAACACTTTTTCCAGTAGAAAAATTCTTAAATATTATATTTTTATTAAAAAAAATCATACATTAATACAATATTAGACTTCACTTTCTAATATGGAGAAGTATATTTTATAATGCTACTCATTTTTGTTTAGATTAATCTGTTTTTTGTAACTTAAAATGTATTCTATATTTAATTTTCTATCTTACACTATTAAAATTCGAAGGTAAACAAACGTATCTATGTATGTATGTATGTGCGTCTATCTTCTCACGAACCGTAAGACGCAGAAATTCGCGGAAGGTACCAAAAGATCGGGAACGATCCGAGAAAGCCGTTTTGCCCATTTATATTCCGATTTTGTAATTAAATAAAAATATATTAATTAAAAACCTTAAAACGCTTAATTGTTTTAACTCCTATTGGTTGTTTATTTGGCAAGGCTTATATTCCTTTTCGGCCGAGCAGTGATCCGACGTTTTCCACCATCTTAAAATTGGCATCCGATTTGTACTTTTGAAATCATACAAAAAATAATTACAGAATCGGAAATATCATTTATTTCTCCACGATACGGTATAATTTTTTTTGTAAAATAACAATATTTTCTATTTTTTTCGAATTTTTTAAAAAAGTGTTAAAGCTTGTGCGTTTTTATGAAAATTATTAAATTGTTGCATATGAATTTGTTTTCGTGTTATTAAAACGATATTCTACACTAAATAACTTCAAGCCTTTCTCTTTTAGATCCAGTCATTTAAAAAATAAAATGCCCCCAATTTTTTTTCCCTATGTTTTTTTAAGAAATACTCAAAATTTTAACTCCACATTGAATAACTTCGTCAAATATTAAGATTATCATACAAAACTTTTTTTGCATTTGTAAAATAATATTATACTACTTCTGTGCGAAGATTGAAAAAATCGCTTAAAAATTACGGATTAAAAAAAAAATGTTGATTTTCGTAAAATAATGTTTTTGCAAGAAATAATTTAAGCAGTATTTTTGTTACAATTTTTCTTTAAAAATTATCGTTCCTTCCGATCAATGTGTGAAAATTTGAAATTTTCAATTAAAAATTGAGCCCTCAAAAATAATGAAAACTTTTAAAAGACATTCTAATAGCTTTAAAGGCTTTGCGCATGCACGAGAATAATATTTTTTTTTAAAGTTCTGTTTAACACCCAGTGGCCAAGGTCAAAGTGCTCTTCTTGGTGTTATTTTGAGTAATGGAGAAAGGGGAATTCCCTTTTTTTTTCACTCTCTCTCATGGCTAAAGCTATTTGCTATCAATAATAGTATTTAATTCATTAAAGTGTTCTAACTTTTATTTTTTTTTATAACTGATAGTTTTCCTCATTCTTAAAAAATGACTTTTTTAAGAAAAGTGGAATAAAATACCTTAAAAAAAATATAATTCTGAAATATATTTTAGTCACACAGTATTATTTTTTTGTAATGATTTTATACAGTGAATGTAAATAAATTTCCAGGCTTTTTTATTCTTACATATTTTTAATCTAACATTCAAAAACAACGCAATGAAGAAATAATAGTCCTTTCAATAATTAACGGTGAGAATTTTTGTATTTCATTTTTTAGAAAATGGATTTAAAATAATATATATTTTAAGAAACTAAAGCAATATGTTTTTCTAATGGATTTAAATTAATATATTTTTTTAAATCAAAGGAATATTTCTATTATTTTATTATTAAATTAATTATTTGTTAATAAAAAGTATATCGCCTATTATTTTGAATAAAAATACGTTCTAGAGACATTTTTAAGCTAACTAAGTAAGTAGCGATTGATTAATGAAAACCTGAAAATTATTTTATTATTTTAGATTCCTAAAAACTATCTATTATAAATGATGACTTTTTTTTTTACTCAAGCATCAAAATAGTTTTCTTTTATTTGTTTAAATTTATTATTTTTTTACTAAAACAATATTATTTTTGATATGTCATGAATAGAAACTTGAAGATAAATCTTATATCTGAGAGGAGAGTCAGGGGGAAAATAGTTCTACACTCAAAAAAGCCACTGTAACACCGTTCTGTAGAAAGAGAAATGAAACCTGTTTGACATTAGTAAGATCTGGAAGATATTTTTCGAAAAAGGGAATTGTAATGACATTAATATAAAGGAATCACACACATACCAGGAACTTTGATAAAGGAAGGGGAATTTCCATGGCAATATGTTATGCATTCCAAACAAATTTTAATTCACACAATTTTACTTCAAGATTTAAAATAGTAGTGAAATTTTGTAATTTGAAAAATTTCTACTTTTCTGTCTTTTTTCAACATACAACTATTTTTAAAAAGGCTACATTTTCGTTTCGGGGGACTGAAACATTGCAACGAAAGAATTGAAAAGTGAGTGAGTGATTTTTAAATTTGCTCTGTTCGCCTATTCGAGGGTTATTGGCGATGTGGACCTTGAAATTTTCAACCATGGTCAAGTGACGAGGACGACACTTGGGCTTTCACCCATCTCTCCTAATTACCACACCACACCAACGCAAGAACAAATTTCGAAAAAGGGAATTTTAAAGACATAGTTAAAGAAATAACTCACATCGCGCACATACACACACATAAGTGCTATCATCCTGAGGGAAACAGGAAATTCCAACGGGGATTAAGTTATTCACTCGGTAAAAGCCCGTGCAACGCCGGGCTAAGCGTAGAGGAAATAAACGAAGTTTTTTCGAAAAATAATATTGAAAGTGCTGATTTTGTGAAGAGAAGGGAAAATTTTCTACGAGAAAGCCATGATACACACTCACGGGCCATGCACTCACATCGTACACCCACACTAAAGTGCTGGCGTCAGAAAGAAAGGAGGAAATTTACATGGAGATTAAGTTATACCTTCGGTAAAAGCCAGTGCAACACTGGGCCATGCCAGCTAGTATTGTTTTAAATCTTGCATGTTAAAGTGAAAACATTGCTAATTTTTTGTGATGTTTTTACATTTTAGAGACACAAACAGATGTTGACACAAGTTGTTTTTTTAAAATTTGAGACATTTTTCTATTTGAAAATGTGTTCTATGTTTTGTTTAACATTTGGTCTTAATGCACCAAACTGTAATTTATTATTAGTTGTGATTTTTAAATTAATCTGTAGATGCTCATGTCTTTAAAATCAAATTAAAGTTCAATGCACAGCTCAAATTCATGAACTCTGTAATCAAGAAAACTGGATAAAGTTCAGTTTATGCTCTGCTTTCTTTATCTATTTATAGCAAATCTTCCAAAAGAGAAATTTGGAATACTTTTACTTTTTATAGATTTATAGTTTAAGCTGCATGATGAAATTAATTTAGCAACAGCAAAGAATTAATGAATTTTGTGTTATTTTGTTTATCTATTTGCTGTTTCTATTACACATTCTTAAAAATTATTTGAGTTTTCTTTTATAAAAGATGAAATATTATTAATAACTTTTAGAGAAAAGTAATTAAGTTTTAAAAATGTTCTGAGAATTGTACATTTAAAAAAAAATGCTTATTACGATTTTTCTTTCTTTTCTCTGTCCATTTTTAAACATAAAATTATGTCCACTACTTCATTTTATTAAGTGGATGCTTTGAAAAATAAGAATATATGTAAGTTGTCTCATGATGTCATTATAATCTAATTTTTATTGGGATTTAAAATGTATTTTAAAGTATTTGCTGGCATTTAATTTGTATTCATTTCGACATCTGTGCAGTTAATACAGTTTCTGGTTTAAATAAAATTGTGATAAGTGATTTGCTTTAAGCATAATTTTATTGAATAGAAAATAATCTTTCCTGAGAATATTTTTTTTTGTCATTCTGCATTTTCCTATTGCTTGTATAGTTATTTTTTGATAATGTTGTGGGAAACAATGCTCTTTTTCATCAAAAGAAGATTGCTGAAGGGGAAAAAATTATTTTGAATTGTGTATACCCATAAAATCATATTTTACGAATCCAAGATACTGTAATATAATGAAAATTTTTCATTGCTGTCAAAAACATGAATGGTATTATGCAATGTTGCATATTATTTGATTAAGTGATTTGATGATAAGTGATTTGCTTTAAGCATAATTTTATTGAATAGAAAATAATCTTTCCTGAGAATATTTTTTTTTTGTCATTCTGCATTTTCCTATTGCTTGTATAGTTATTTTTTGATAATGTTGTGGGAAACAATGCTCTTTTTCATCAAAAGAAGATTGCTGAAGGGAAAAAAATTATTTTGAATTGTGTATACCCATAAAATCATATTTTACGAATCCAAGATACTGTAATATAATGAAAATTTTTCATTGCTGTCAAAAACATGAATGGTATTATGCAATGTTGCATATTATTTGTTCTGCTCATATGGAAGAATATAATATCAGTTTTCATAAAATATTTTTGAAGCTTTCATACAATTACATAACACTTCTTTGGATTTAATTAAATTATTTGTTCAATAAACAAACAGTCATAAGAGAATGCAACTTTATATGAATAAACAGTGTATTTTTGTTATTTTTTTTTAAAAATTGGTATTCTGTGATAACAAGTGTAATGCATACTATTATGCATTTTGTATAATTGTGTAGCTTACCATTTTATTTCATTACATGTTAATTATTTTTTGTTTTAAGTATGTATTTAGAAATATGTTTAAGTTTTGCTAACATTTTTTATAATTTGTGTACTTGATATTAAAATTTTAAGTACTTTTCTAAGAAAACTATATGTAAAAAAAGAAATTCAACTGAGTGCAATATCATTAAAACTTGGCAAATAATTTAGATAACCTTTAGAAAACTGAGTTCTATTTTTGATTTTTTTTCACTACTGCCTTACTTGAATTGTTTTAGGTTAGCTACACATTGGAATTTCCTTTATGAATGCAAGTCACTTATTGTTAGAATGTGCCCTAAAGTTGTTGTTTTTTTTTGGTGGGGGAGTTTCTTTTTTAGTTGATTTTAAGATTGCATCAAGTTAACACCAATAAAGCAATGATTATTTTGATTTCTGATCATTGAATAAATTTACTGGACTTTATTTTAAATGTGTAGATAAATTTTAAGGCAAAATAATTTTGAGAAAGGTATAACATGTTATAAAGCCCTATATTGCATAGAATTTTGTGTTATTTATTAATCTTTTTAGAGTTTTTATGAACACATTAATACTTCCTTGATAATTTAAATGATTTTGAAAGTTTATCAGAGTAAATTTCATAAAGTGGATTTTTCCCCTCCATTTTCAGTCTTCTAGAATTGTGATTTAGCTCAACAGCTCTAATGAAAATTTTACTCAGAATAATTGCTCATATATATTCTTAATTTCATTAAACAAAAAAGATAAAGTGCAGATGTGTTACTGAAAAAATTGTGCGATGTTAAAAACTTGTTATGAAAGGTGTAAAATCAATTTGTGTTGTTATGATTACCAAATAATTTTTAATTACTGTAAAATCCAGATTTTAATGCACACATTTAGCACCAAAAAATAAGATCAAAATTTATCGGTGCCCATTATACGCTGGGTATAAAAATGAGAGCTTTAAAAATATACAAATAATGAGCACAGAAAAAAAAATCAGACTTCTACATATAATTAAATACTGATTATTTAAACGAAATGGCATTTCTTATGAACATAAAGGGTTGCAGTTCTTGAAGTAAATTATTTTTTTCTAAAACTTGGAATAATACCTTGGATAAATGACTTCAAAACATAAGAGCATTATGCATGTACATTTTAGGATCTTCATAAAAAAGGTGTGCATTATACACCGGATTTTACAGTATGTGGAATAAAATTTTGGGAGATACTTTTTACTGAATTTGTTGGAAGAAGCTCTTCTGATACCAGTTCTTATTTTGCTTTGTTTTCTATTGGTTTTTTTTAAAAATGAAATGTTTTTTTTTTCAAGTTATGGGCAGGTATCTTATGCAGAATATTGAGACTCAAAATATGGTTAGTTTTCCTTCTGAAAATAAATAAAAAAAATCCTTATTACAGAGAATTTGTTGTGGTTATTCTTTTATTGATGAAATATAAAAAAATGTCATTTTCAATTTTTGTTCTATAAAATAACTGAGTTTGCAATTTTACATCAATTTGACAGTTGAAGCATATAAGTTTCTTTGATTATTTTGTGTGGGTCTTCAGTGGATATTACTTTTTGAAATTCTATCAAAATGAACTTCTTGTTGGAAACATAACAAATTAAATTGATCTTTGTTGCAAATTGAAGTTTATGCAACATAACCGCTATATTGTATACTGAAATTTTGCATCCCTAAATCATTTTCAGCATTGGGAAAAAAAATGTAGTGTAACAGTATTCTTACATTTGTTGTTTATTTTTATTTGTCAACAGTAATGCATTAAATGACTTTTTAAATCTTTGCTCTCATTATTTTAAATGATTCTCCTCAGTTTGCATGCCTGATTGTCAAAATTGTTTATTTTCTTTTGAACAGGGTATAATTTTTCACAATCAGATGAGTATTGGTTTATAAAAATCATTTATATAAGCATTTCAGGATATTGTTCTACAATTTCACGAAATACTTACTCCATCTATAGCAGCAGGTATTATACTATATGTACTTTTGTCTTGATAATGCCCCAGAATATCATAATAATTGGACTCAATCTTAAAGGAAAGTCCATTTTAGAGTGTGGTAAAATTGTTGAAGGAGTCTTCAACTCGTGATAATTATTCTGTAATAGAGTTCATTTTGCCAAAGATAGATATTTATATTTTGATTTTAGTTAGATGATATGTATCCTATTTGTTGTTTCATTTGTACATTATGTTTAAGGACTTTTATATATTGTTTTTAATGTAATAAATTTGTTTTAAAAATGAGTATACTTTCTTTTACTTGTGTAAAATCAAGAACACATAAACTTTTAGATCATAATCTTATTAACACTGATGACTTTTGTTTATAAATTCCTAAAACAACTACTATACTTTTTGAAATTAATTTGATATGTCATTGAGAATGCATTAGGTTCAGTTGCTACTTTTCTCACTCTTCTAAAATTCTATGATTATTAAATTAGATTTAGTATAAGTATTATCATTTTTACAAAATTTGGTCTGCTTTTATAAAACCAATATGACTAAATATTATTTTATAAATTTTTGTTGAAATATCCTACTCTTTAAAAAAGCCTTATATTTGCTTTTGAATTCTGTTATTAAATTTTGATTATTCAATATTGATAACAAATATCCAGGGTTACAAAAATTTCCTGTAAAGCAGAACTTATGAAAGTTGTATTCTCCAATTGATTTAAATGCTATTTCAAGAAGCATTCGATTTCTTTAAAAATCATTAATCATTTTATTTATTGGATAGCCTTCTGCAGTGCAAATATATAGTTTTCATTTATGAAAGCGCATGATTTGTCTTCACTAAATTCTTTTTAATAATTTTTAAATCAATTAAACAGTCTAGAGCAGGGTGGCAACCTTTTATCTGTTGCGTGCCAAACCAATCTACCAATATGATTTAGCATGCCTTACAGTACGACATTTTTGAAATGATTTTATTCTTGTGATAATGCATGCAAAGTTAGAGAATAGAGGTCAATAATATAGATTTACAGTTCTATTATATATTAATTTCGCATCATTTAAAGATATTTCTTAGTATAAAAATAGACTGCATAACTATTTCTTTAACAAAAGTAAAATAATTAAAATTGTACATATATTACGTATTTTAAACATTTCATTAAAATTAGAAATAAACAACATAATATATATTTGTCTATTCCTCATCATTACAGTTAAATAAGAAGATAAATGAAAATTTTAATGCAAATCTAGTGCTTACACCACTCTATTTGCATATTGCAAAATCATGTGTATAATTTGTGACTTTCAATTGGACACAATTCTGAGCATTCAATTATTAAACAATTTTTTTTCAAAATATTTTTTACCTGAGGGAAGATTTTTTACTTAGATATATATAGAACAAAAAGCAGAATACCTGCAGTTTTCTCTCTTCAAACAATTCAATCTCTCCAGCAATGATATTCAATAATTTAGAAAATAGCTGTAAATTTATCTTTAGAGTTATCTTTCAGATATTTACATAATTTAGCAAATGTCAATAATTCTGAAGATGTTTGTCAAATAAGGCCCATTACAATTTATCAAATTCCATCCACTCAAATTTTTTGAGTAGGGTAGAGTGCCACTCAGAATTGTACTGCGTGCTACATGTGGCACACGTGTCATAGGTTGCCGACCCCTGGTCTAGAGCAATGGACAAGTTCTACCGTAAAGCTTACTATGGTGGCGCTACAGTCATTAGTACCCTTTTCTTCTTCCGGTTAATGCAAAATCTCAATTGCTTTGAGCTAAAAAATTAACAAGGTATTTTAGAAAAGATACTGAAATAAATACTATAAAATTCTGAAATCTACAGATCATCTATCCATGTAGTGCAAAAAAAGTTTCAAAATCTTGCATTACAAATTTGAAAAACTCAGTTGAATTTCGATGTTTTCCCATAGATTAAACATTACACCGGATGTAAATGAGGGTTCCACTCAATGTTGTTGTTTACAAAGTAGAACTAGTCCATAGAATAAAATAAACATGCACTAAAAAAGGAATTCCTTCATTAGATGTACATTTAGATTTCGTTTGATGGTCTTTTTGTTTAATACTTGGGATCACATTTACTTTTGGACTTTTATTTTTTATAATTATAAAACATTAATATTTTCTTTCACTGTTAATCTTGAAGGTAATTTTGAAATTGGGAGGGAAAAGTCACATACGCAATTCTGAAAAAATCGTTTTTCAAAATGTGCGAGAAAGAAATACATATTTAAATAACGAAAACAGTTACCATCTTATTGTACACTGCTGGGTGCCGGGAAGACCTGCTTAATAGAGTGTGCCTCAAGTTGACATGATAAGAAAGTTTGTAGAGTGGGGTGCTAGCTCAGGTGTCGTCTTCGTCGCTTGACCATGTCTTGAAATTAAGAGGTCGGTTGCTAATAAATTCAGTGTAGCTTCGAAATGCGACGTTAACTGGCAAGGATGGTTATTTAACTCGCTCTCTGATGTTATTCAAGCGAGAGTTCCTTTCGCCTGGTTATTTTTCTTGTTCCAATAAATGTTCCTTAGTTTTTAAAATAGCTGATACGATCATCTTATGTAGTAAAATTAATTTTATTTCATTAGCATTTCTCCCCTTTCGCTTATATATGTTCAATAAATGTAATTTGCTAAAGTTAGAAGAGAGATGAATATATAGAAAGAATGCACACGTATTAGTAATTAAAAGATCTCCTTTATTTATAACAATTTGTTTTTTAAAAAATGAGAAGTTTATATATATACACTCAAGGATCAAAACATTATGACCACCTGTCAATAACGAGTTGGGCCACCTTTGGCGCGCAACACAGCTTTAACCCGCCTTGGCATGGGTGCCACAAGTCTTTGGCTGGAGACAAATTGTACCAGATGTTTAAGCAACGGTCACGCAAATCCGAGATATTGCGAATTGGTAGTCTTTGAACTCTGAGCTGCCGTCCCATGACATCCCAAATGTGTTCTATCGGATTGAGATCCGGTGAGTTAGGTGGCCAGGACATTAACTGGAATTCAGCATCATGTTCCTGGAACCACTCCAACACAATTTTAGCCTTGTGACATGGGGCGTTGTCCTGTTGGAACATTCCATTTCCAGCTGGAAAAACAGGCCATGTGAGGGTACAACTGGTCCGCAATAATGTTCAGATACCCTGTAGCATTCATGGTCTGCTCTACCTCAACCCAGAGACGCCCAAGAGAACGTCCCCCAAAGCATAATACCGCCACCACCGGCCTGTGTTTGACCTACTGTACATCGAGGGAGCAACTGTTCGCCTGGAAGACGGCGTATCATGACACGGCCATCGGCATGATGAATGACCAAACTGTGATTCATCTGACCAGGCAACTCTCTCCCACTGATCCATGGACCAGTCGTGATGTTCCCGGGCCCATCGCAGGCGCAGTTGGCGATGACGCTTGTTCAGCAAAGGCACACGAGTGGGATGTTTGCTGCGTAGCCCCATATCCAACAGTGTCCGCTGAACAGTGTGCTCCGATACTATTCTACTTGGCCCTGCATTGTATTGGCTGTCAGCTGAGCCACTGTCTGGCTCCGGTTTTGCTTCACCATGCGAGACAGTTCTCCCACAACCTTTTTCTTTGATAGCGTGTGGACGTCCAACACCATGTCGTCTACTGCTGGTTTCACCGTCATTTATCCACTTTGCGTAAGTACTAACAACTGTAGATCGCGAACAACCCACGAGTCGTGCAGTTTCGGAAATACTTGTTCCGAGAGTAGATAAGAAAAGCCGATTCTGCGGTAAAGGCGCAGAGTTGAGTTGTTTTCCTCCTGTGGAGGTGCAGAGTTGAGTTGTTTTCTTATGTGGAGGCGCGGAGTTGAGTTGTTTTCCTCCTGTTATGGTTTTGGTTTTCGAGTTGATGGGGGGAGTTGAGTTGTTTTTCTCCTGTAGAGGCGGCGCAGGCGGCGGGTCTGATCTTGATTCTACAAGATGGCTGTGGAATGTTTTAAATCGTTTTCTTGAATATTTTTTATAATAATCTTTTTTTGAAAAAAAAAATGAGCACTTTTTATTATTGAAACTTACAAATTATGTAACTGAAGAATTTTTGTAAAATCTTTGCTTAGATAATATTTTAAGAGAAGTAAGAGAAATGTTATATCCACCTGATTATTTTGAATAGTATGAGGATCTGAATAAAATGATTTTTTAAATGTTTAATTTGAGTTAATTTTATTTATATTGTTTCTTAGTTTAATTTATGTTGAGATACTTTCTTAAAAGCTTTTATTTAACTTACAATGTATGTATGTATGTATGTATGTATGTATGTATGTAATTTGTTCGGGTGGAATCTTGCAACTCAATTTTGAAGCTGATAAGTAGGTAAGAAAAGCCGGTTCTGCGGTAAAGGCGCAGGCACAGGCGAAGGCACAGGCGCTAGTAGGTAAGAAAAGCCGGTTCTGCGGTAAAGGCGCAGAGTTGAGTTGTTTTCCTCCTGTGGAGGCGCAGGCGCGGAGTTGTTTCCCTTCTGTGGATGCTGCGTGGAGTTGAGTTGTTTCCCTCCTGCTATGGTTTTGGTTTTCGAGTTGATGGGGGGAGTTGAGTTGTTTTCACCTGCTGTTGAGTTGTTTCCCTCCTGCTGCTAAGTTGAGTTGTTTTTTAAATGTGTAAAAAAAGTTTATTGAAATGTTTAAAGTGCTCATGGCGCCACCTATTGGTTAAACTATACACTAATTATTAGATTTTAAAATGATTGAAAAAATAACGCTCAAATAAAAAAAAAATAATAAATCCAGATTCAAACTCACAGCCCCAGAACAAAATGTCTCCATAGGACAATAGTTTTTCAGTTACGCTAACCATTGTCCTATGAAGGCATGCAGACCTGAAGAAAACTTAGGTTTATAATCTCATGAATTTAATTTTGCAGGCGAAGCAGATGGCGACATTTTCTTAATTAAAATGAAATAAAAAAAAATATTTCACTTATATTATTTTAATAATTTGTAAATTTTAATGCGGTATAATGATTACACATACACAGTAAAAATGTGACGTAGAATACTCGTAATCAGCGTGTGAACGGTTTACGATTGAACTTGTCTTAGCTTGTCTGATCTTGATTCTACAAGACGGCGACTGAATTCTACGTCAGAAATTATCTCAATGCTTAGAGCGGATGGATACATTGTTGGCTTTAAAAAAAGTTTATTTTTATAAATCTGAAGCAAAAAGAATAATTTTTTTTTTATAAATATGGTTATATTGTTAATTTTATTCATACTGCTTTCTAGTTTAATTTATGTTGAAATAGTTTCATTTTAAAAGATAAATATCAGTATACATCTTTCAAACAAATTATCTTAGTATGTTCAGCATAAGTGATATTTTAAATATATTTTGTATAAAAGAAAGGAAAAATTTATGTTTATGTGCTTAAAGCAAACTCTTTGCCTTTTCCAAAGAGTATAAATTGTATAACTATTCATTGCAATAACCATTTAGTTAAAATATTTTTTAATTGAATAGAAATAAAAAAAAATATTTATTATACATTGTTTTAATAACAAATTGTAAATTTTAATTCGGTATAATGATTACACATACACAGCAAAGATACAAAGTAAATTGTTTATTCAGAAATCAACATCTTGTATTGCGTTTTACATTACAATTGTATATATATACATTACAGGAGAACAACAAATTATAAAATTGATTTCAGTATAAGGATTACACAAAAAGATACAAAGTAAGTTGTTTATTTACAAAAGCAGCATTCCATTTCACATTACAATCTTTTATTTACATTACAAAAAATCACATTATTGTGTCATCATTGGATTTTATGTCTTACTGCTCATCGAATAGGTCTAAATTCATCAATGACCAATGTCCATGGGCAAGCGTAGTAATGCCATCATCATTAATAAACCTTTTGTCATCTTTATAGGACAGAGCAAGTTTGTTTTGCTTTATGGAGTGTATTGAATGAAATTTGGATCTAATTAAGTTCATGTCAACATATTTTAATTTTTGATTAAAAAGACAGGCTTTGTAGTCCTCAAATGTTATTTTATTTTTTATAGTTTGTTTTTTAATTCCTTTTAACCGCTTTTCAATCTTATGGTTTGTTTTGTAGGCATACATTTTCGATTTTAATCCTACATATTCTGTCATAATATTTCCCTTGTTTTCATCCTTCATTTTCCCGATGACTTTTTTGTTCACTAGAGGTAAATTGTAAATGTTGTTTTTATCATAATCTGAAGTATCATATAAGTTAATATCATTTTTCATGTCACTGTAAAAATCATCAGTTTTTATTTCATAGATAAAGGAATCGGTGTCTGTATACATGAGCCTTACTTTCGAGTCGTAACGGTGTTTCATGTACTCATAGTGAAAAGAATACATTAGAACTTTTGATAAGTCTAAAATTACCATTCCTACCTGTATTGGTTTCAAAAATTTGATTTGGGTTTTTTTTAGATGGACGGCCATTAAGTTTTCAGAAAATATTGTGCGTCGATTAAAATTTGATTTCGCTATTAACTTTCGAGCCTGCTCTTCTGTTGAGCATAAACGTATATCTACTCTTCTTCTTACATTTTCCATCGTTTTCCCGAATATGCTGTTATTCATTAGTTTGTAATAATCCTTCTGAAAGTCATTTACAGCTTTAGTTCTTAATTTAGTATTATAATCTATGTAATTTTTAAGCCAAGGAGATTGAAAAAATTTTAAAACTCGATGAGTTTTTTTCAAGACTAACCCTAATTTTAAATATAGCTTTAAATTAGAATAATGGAGAACATATTTTGTTTTGGATTCCAAAGTAGTTAAAAGTCTAGGTTCTTTACAATTAGGTGGGGGCTTATTTTCAGGGGCAAGGGGAAAGTCTGAATGTTTGTCATGCAAATCGGAGGGATATTCAAGATCTACTTCCAAGATGTAACCTACATCGGATTCATCTGATAAATTTAAAATATCCTGTTCGGTTAAATTTTTATCACTCCAAACAAAATCTTTTAAGGGTAGATATTTACTCATTGCATAACCGTACAAATTATTTGCGTCAAGGTACATTAAATATTTTATCTCATCATCTGGGTTAAAATTAGACATATATTTGTTGTTAGCTATAGCATAACGATTGCAGCACTGACTTATACCTCCTCTTACACCCTTTTCTATAAAAAGAAGCATGTCGTAATCAGTGAACAGTTCGATAGCTACTTTAGTATGTAATAACATAGCATCCCATGATAAAGCTGGGGTGGTAAAATACCAACAGGGGTCAAGTTTATAAGTTTGCATGCATATTTTCCGAAAGTTTTCAAAGAGATCTGTTAACAATAGGACATCTGTTTTTACATATAGATCACAGTATTCACCAAGATTATTTAAATGAAATTCATTAAATACTTTACATGCATGATTATAATCCTCTACACTTATAGGCTCCTCATTTAGTTTATTGTAAAATTTGCTAATAGGTGGTAAACAAGAATCTTTACACTTTTCAAAACTATCAAAATAATCATACGGAAAAACTCCTTTTCTTAAAAGTAAATCTATTTTTTCTGAATCAAAATAATGTTTCATATATTTAAATTCATCTTTTTTTAGTGTTTTTATCAAATTTTCCAAACTGGAAGACATGAATTTGAAAGAATCTAAAAACCTTAACTGAAAATCATTTGAAATATTTTTACTGAAGGAAATATATTTTTCTTCGGTGTTCGGAATTAAATTAATTTGTTTTTTATCGTATCCTAACTCCTTAATAAAAATATGGGCGTCATACCCAGAAAGATTATGGAAGAAAACAGGCAAAAATTTAGGGGTTTTCATTGCTAAATTACAACTATTACAACAAGGGCCATTAAATTTTTGAGTCACATGGTTATGATCCCTAACCTTGATATTGTTTTCGCGAAAGGTTTGATCACAAACATAACAATTTTTAGCATTATCATACAATTGCTTTTCTGATTCAGTAAGAGGTAATAATGGTTTTAGTTTTTTATAAATATTATCCATTTCTATTGCATCTTTTTCTAACTTTTCAATAAAAATTTTTGGGGCATCAATACCTCTATATACTACTGGATCTTTATAATACCCCCCTTGATAACTGATAAAATAACAAAAACCTATCGGGACATGTTTTTCATAAATATTAGTAAATGAAAAGTTTGGATTAGGACCACAAGTATCAGTTTTCCTAGTTACACACTCGAAATCCGCATATACAACAAAGGGTATTTTTAAACAATGTTGAAAATTTTTAAATTTTAAAAACTTACTAGTTTCTGACGGCATTACTACTCTTGCAGGACTTTTATGTATACACATCTCATTGTGCTGAAGAAGTTTGTATTCTGTTTGCAAAGCACTTAAACATCTTTTACATATAAATGTTTTATGATGATGTTTTGAGAGTTGTTTGGAAACAAGTCGAGATAAGCTTTTAATGAAACAATAATGTCCAAACTCTCCATTTTTTACGTAAAGCAAATCTATATGTTTATCACACACTATATCACTGATGAGGAGAGGAAATATTTTTAAATCTTCTTCAAAAGAATAAATATTTATTCCTATATCGTTCATTTTTGAAAATTTTTTCACCTCGTTAAGCGGTGTTGGAAAGGATATTCCATCAAAGTTCAACTTATTTATGTGGGGGACATAACTTGACGTTTTGTTGAGGTTGCTGGTGTTGGGGTAAAGAGCTGCGAGAATAGACCACATGAAGCACTGAGAGTCCTCATTATTGATGACATTGATGATTGCCTTAGTTTCAGCGATCTGCTTCGGCACCTCGATGAAGGATGATGAACCTCTGAATGGAGAATAACGGTTTGTGCGGACTTCGAGTCTTAAGATTTCGTCCAGTGTCCAGCCCGAGTCTTTACCCTCGAAATCCTCACTTTCTTTCACTATTTTCTCAGACATGTTGTCATAAAGGCTGGCGAGATTAGTTCCTTGTAATACTTCATTATTCGGCGTTTTAAATTCAACGTTTTTTATCATTTTTCCGGCATCTGTCGCTTTCGAGTAAATGCAATGAACCCATTTACTCACTTTCAAGGATTTGTAAGTTTTGAGTTCATTGTGAAAAATTAAGAGTGTCTCTTCTTTTCTCAAGAGTAGAAACTCTTTTATCCCCAGTGAACTATCGTTATTATGGAGATCAAATGTTTTATAAGCTTTTTGAAAAGCACTCTCTCTTTCTTTTGGTGGTAAGGAGATATTTTCAGGAACAGCAGCAGAATGTTCTGGGACAGCTGTAGAATTTTCAGGAACGGCCGTAAAGGTTTCAGGAACTGCATCAGAATGTTCTGGGGAAGTCGTAGAGTTTTCAGGAACAGCCGTAGAGTTTTCAGCAGATGTGGACAACTGTGTTTTCTTTTTCCTATTTGAAACAGACAAATCCACTCTCTTTCTTTTTCCCGCTTCATTCTCCAACTTTCTTTCGCAGCTTTTATTTTTCAAATGATTCAATAAGTTGTCTTTACGGGTAAAGGATGTATCACAAAACTCACATACAATTTTCTCTGTTGAATGCACAGAGTCAATGTGTCGTTTTAAATCACTTTGCCGAACGAAGTTTTTTCCACAAATATTGCAAGTAGACATAATGAAGCCGTAGAAATTTTAGAACGTTGCTACTCACTACTAAATCTTCAAACAAATTTTGTGTTCTGCTACACTGTGACGATCAGGCACTGTACATATATTCGACGGAGCGAATGGGCTATTTGAAACATGTTATCAACGCGGTCTCCTTTTAAACTCTTGGGGGGTGGATAGTACACGCCCCTCATCACTTCTCATTGGTTGGCGCAGTGGAAATCTGCACACGTCACGCTCCGACCCCTTACCACCCGCCGTTTTCCGAGGCGTCAGTCTACAAAGTCAGACAGGGTATGTGAATAGATCAGCAGGGGGGTTTCGTCCTGCCCATTCAAACCACAGACCCACTGACGTCGAGACGAAACAATGAAAACCACGTGTTTTGCCTCCAAGCTGCTCTAATCCATCAAACTAGACATAAATAGGGGATCAATGCTACCTTGTTACAATACTATGAGAAAATACTGTACTGAATGGTCTCACTTTTATCTGATAATGAATCAAAACTTGAAAATGCAGGATACAACATAATATGATTATGGGCAGGGATAAGAATTTATGAATTTTCTTTTTGTTATCACGCAAAATAAAATTTATAGAATTAACTGTCTCGTAGTATAAATAGCAGCAGCATTGATAAAAATTATTAGTTTAATCATGGATTCTCTCAAATTGGTTCATCCATTTACTTTAATCTTGGCTGGACCATCTGGTAGCGGTAAAAGTCAGTTCGTTAAAAATTTAATTGAAAATAAAATGATTAAACCTTTTCCTAAAAAAATAGTTTGGTGTTATGGGGTTTATCAAAAGTTATATGAAGAAATGTCGAATATTTCCTTTCATGAAGGTATTCCATCTAATGTGCACCAGTATTCGGATGCGTTAATTGTTATAGATGATCTTATGGGCGAGTTAGGGAATGATCCCCAATTAACAAAATTATTTGTAAAATATTCACATCACAGAAATTTGAGTATAATTTTTGTGGTACAGAATATTTTTCATAAAGGGAAAGAAATTAGAGAAATTTCCTTAAACGCTCATTATCTTGTATTATTTAAGAATCGAAGAGATCAATCCCAAATTACACATTTAGGGCGCCAATTATATCCTCGTAAAGTGAAATTTTTTCAAGAATGTTACACAGATACCACATCAAAGCCGTACGGATACTTACTTATTGATTTAAAACCTGAAACTGATGAATCCTTGCGTGTGCGCACAGGTATGTTTCCTGGAGATGTTTTTTATGTATATCAACCTCGATAACCCATTACTTTGAAACAAATAAATAGATTCAAATTGTTAGATGAATATTCATTAGTTCGCAAGATGCCAGTGTGTTCTGAACAAACTTTAGAGCTCTTAAAATTAATTTCTAAAACAAAAAACTCAAAATCTATTTTGAAAAAGTGTTCAAAGAAAGAAATAAAAACTTTGTGTGAGTGCGTGCTGAATGTTTTATGTGGTAACATATCGTTGACTAAAATTAAAAAAAATCGCTTATCTCCCTATAAAGAAAGCTTAAGAAAGCTTTCTAACAAAAAAACACCTCTTTACGAGAAAAAGAAAATTTTAATTCAAAAAGGAGAAGGATTCCTATCTATTTTATTACCAGCAGCTATTTCCGTTATCAGCTCTTTAATTCAAAATGGAATTTAGCAAAAAATTTGTACTGGTACCCGAAGAAAGAGCTCAAGTAGCGGAACACTTATCGGAACTTGATCAACGTATGAAAAACATTCTCCATAATAAGGATTTAACTGAAGAAGAAAAAGCAATACTCTATCTACAAGTTTTACAAAAATATACACATTTTTCTGTTGAAAATCGAAAAGAGTCCGAATCAATTCCAACTGAAACATCTGTATCGGAAAATCAAGAAATGGAATCATTAAACGAAAATCTAAAAGGTTCAATAGTGAAGACAGAGAAAGGGCAGAATGTGAAGACAGAAAAAGGAGTGTTAGAGGATAAAATTTTTAGAATTGTTCCACCTAGGTATAAAGAAAAAGCAAAAGATATTTTCCAGTTTTTAAAGCTTCAAGAATCTTTCAGTTGGAATTCTGATGGTGAAATTATTTACAAAAATACTGTTATTCCAGGAAGTAATATTGTATTCCTCGTAAATGATTTTCTACGGAACCGAAAATCGGCACCTGAAGGAAGATATGTATTTTTAAGTGCTTTGAATGATGTAAATTTACCGAAACATCTAGATGTAAATAAAAAATTGTATAAGAATAACAAAATTATCAAAAAACCAATAATGTATGCTCGCAGAAATGCATGGTTGAAACTTTGAAATAAATGATAATCATTTGATTTAAAAAAAATGTCTCTTTATGATTTGAACAGTTTTCTTTTGCAGGTGAAAATATACTTATTTAATAAAATTTAAAAGTTTCAAATAGATGATAATTAAATAAAATTATATTAATTTTTTGAGAAAAAGAAATTTATCATAGAAAAAAAATATTAATTTTTTAGGGAACAAAAAATATTTTATCATAGAAAAAAATATGAATTTTTTAAGGGGAAAATTATTATAAAAATTATATTAATTTTTTTTTTGAGAAAAAAAAAATTTATCATAGAAAAAAAATAGTAATTTTTTTAGGGAAAAATAAAAGAATATAATAGAAAAAAAATAAAAGACACAAATATTTAGTTTCATTCCATTTTTTTTTTTATTTTTTTATTTTCTAAACACAAATCTTACACCATATCGCTTCTTTACAAATTGATACATAATAAAATCATTTATATACAATTGATTTAAAATATAATGCATAGAATAGCCTTGGCTGCGTTTGAATAAAAAGTAAATACAGTATTGTCCACAAACATTGGATGTTGGTGATTGAAACACTTTGGAATTCCATAATACATCTAAATAGGTAGTAGTACTAATGTTATAGAATGCAGGAGGTTGTCCAAACGAGTCATAAAATTCTAATTCTCTTTTATCATTCACAAATAATGCTAACCAGTGGGTTCCAGGCTGCGATGAGTCATCAGAATTTACAATAGCACACATGTTTTCTTGCAGAGGAGGGATTGTATCTCTAGAATAAACACCTTGGAAATAGGGGGACGTGGCCTTCTCTTGAGATAAGACTGTAAACAGTTGCATTCCATCCATTCTTTAATTTCCGAAATCATACAAGATATTTCTCGATTTGTTTATTTCGATTA
>BMAO01020507.1:0-139867 GCA_019973975.1 Trichonephila clavata
AATAATGAAGTATTACAAGGAACTAATCTCGCCAGCCTTTATGACAACATGTCTGAGAAAATAGTGAAAGAAAGTGAGGATTTCGAGGGTAAAGACTCGGGCTGGACACTGGACGAAATCTTAAGACTCGAAGTCCGCACAAACCGTTATTCTCCATTCAGAGGTTCATCATCCTTCATCGAGGTGCCGAAGCAGATCGCTGAAACTAAGGCAATCATCAATGTCATCAATAATGAGGACTCTCAGTGCTTCATGTGGTCTATTCTCGCAGCTCTTTACCCCAACACCAGCAACCTCAACAAAACGTCAAGTTATGTCCCCACATAAATAAGTTGAACTTTGATGGAATATCCTTTCCAACACCGCTTAACGAGGTGAAAAAATTTTCAAAAATGAACGATATAGGAATAAATATTTATTCTTTTGAAGAAGATTTAAAAATATTTCCTCTCCTCATCAGTGATATAGTGTGTGATAAACATATAGATTTGCTTTACGTAAAAAATGGAGAGTTTGGACATTATTGTTTCATTAAAAGCTTATCTCGACTTGTTTCCAAACAACTCTCAAAACATCATCATAAAACATTTATATGTAAAAGATGTTTAAGTGCTTTGCAAACAGAATACAAACTTCTTCAGCACAATGAGATGTGTATACATAAAAGTCCTGCAAGAGTAGTAATGCCGTCAGAACTAGTAAGTTTTTAAAATTTAAAAATTTTCAACATTGTTTAAAAATACCCTTTGTTGTATATGCGGATTTCGAGTGCGTAACTAGGAAAACTGATACTTGTGGTCCTAATCCAAACTTTTCATTTACTAATATTTATGAAAAACATGTCCCGATAGGTTTTTGTTATTTTATCAGTTATCAAGGGGGTATTATAAAGATCCAGTAGTATATAGAGGTATTGATGCCCAAAAATTTATTATTGAAAAGTTAGAAAAAGATGCAATAGAAATGGATAATATTTATAAAAAACTAAAACCATTATTACCTCTTACTGAATCAGAAAAGCAATTGTATGATAATGCTAAAAATTGTTATGTTTGTGATCAAACCTTTCGCGAAAACAATATCAAGGTTAGGGATCATAACCATGTGACTCAAAAATTTAATGGCCCTTGTTGTAATAGTTGTAATTTAGCAATGAAAACCCCTAAATTTTTGCCTGTTTTCTTCCATAATCTTTCTGGGTATGACGCCCATATTTTTATTAAGGAGTTAGGATACGATAAAAAACAAATTAATTTAATTCCGAACACCGAAGAAAAATATATTTCCTTCAGTAAAAATATTTCAAATGATTTTCAGTTAAGGTTTTTAGATTCTTTCAAATTCATGTCTTCTAGTTTGGAAAATTTGATAAAAACACTAAAAAAAGATGAATTTAAATATATGAAACATTATTTTGATTCAGAAAAAATAGATTTACTTTTAAGAAAAGGAGTTTTTCCGTATGATTATTTTGATAGTTTTGAAAAGTGTAAAGATTCTTGCTTACCACCTATTAGCAAATTTTACAATAAACTAAATGAGGAGCCTATAAGTGTAGAGGATTATAATCACGCATGTAAAGTATTTAATGAATTTCATTTAAATAATCTTGGTGAATACTGTGATCTATATGTAAAAACAGATGTCCTATTGTTAACAGATCTCTTTGAAAACTTTCGGAAAATATGCATGCAAACTTATAAACTTGACCCCTGTTGGTATTTTACCACCCCAGCTTTATCATGGGATGCTATGTTATTACATACTAAAGTAGCTATCGAACTGTTCACTGATTACGACATGCTTCTTTTTATAGAAAAGGGTGTAAGAGGAGGTATAAGTCAGTGCTGCAATCGTTATGCTATAGCTAACAACAAATATATGTCTAATTTTAACCCAGATGATGAGATAAAATATTTAATGTACCTTGACGCAAATAATTTGTACGGTTATGCAATGAGTAAATATCTACCCTTAAAAGATTTTGTTTGGAGTGATAAAAATTTAACCGAACAGGATATTTTAAATTTATCAGATAAATCCGATGTAGGTTACATCTTGGAAGTAGATCTTGAATATCCCTCCGATTTGCATGACAAACATTCAGACTTTCCCCTTGCCCCTGAAAATAAGCCCCCACCTAATTGTAAAGAACCTAGACTTTTAACTACTTTGGAATCCAAAACAAAATATGTTCTCCATTATTCTAATTTAAAGCTATATTTAAAATTAGGGTTAGTCTTGAAAAAAACTCATCGAGTTTTAAAATTTTTTCAATCTCCTTGGCTTAAAAATTACATAGATTATAATACTAAATTAAGAACTAAAGCTGTAAATGACTTTCAGAAGGATTATTACAAACTAATGAATAACAGCATATTCGGGAAAACGATGGAAAATATAAGAAGAAGAGTAGATATACGTTTATGCTCAACAGAAGAGCAGGCTCGAAAGTTAATAGCGAAATCAAATTTTAATCGACGCACAATATTTTCTGAAAACTTAATGGCCGTCCATCTAAAAAAAACCCAAATCAAATTTTTGAAACCAATACAGGTAGGAATGGTAATTTTAGACTTATCAAAAGTTCTAATGTATTCTTTTCACTATGAGTACATGAAGCACCGTTACGACTCGAAAGTAAGGCTCATGTATACAGACACCGATTCCTTTATCTATGAAATAAAAACTGATGATTTTTACAGTGACATGAAAAATGATATTAACTTATATGATACTTCAGATTATGATAAAAACAACATTTACAATTTACCTCTAGTGAACAAAAAAGTCATCGGGAAAATGAAGGATGAAAACAAGGGAAATATTATGACAGAATATGTAGGATTAAAATCGAAAATGTATGCCTACAAAACAAACCATAAGATTGAAAAGCGGTTAAAAGGAATTAAAAAACAAACTATAAAAAATAAAATAACATTTGAGGACTACAAAGCCTGTCTTTTTAATCAAAAATTAAAATATGTTGACATGAACTTAATTAGATCCAAATTTCATTCAATACACTCCATAAAGCAAAACAAACTTGCTCTGTCCTATAAAGATGACAAAAGGTTTATTAATGATGATGGCATTACTACGCTTGCCCATGGACATTGGTCATTGATGAATTTAGACCTATTCGATGAGCAGTAAGCCATAAAATCCAATGATGACACAATAATGTGATTTTTGTAATGTAAATAAAAGATTGTAATGTGAAATGGAATGCTGCTTTTGTAAATAAACAACTTACTTTGTATCTTTTTGTGTAATCCTTATACTGAAATCAATTTTATAATTTGTTGTTCTCCTGTAATGTATATATATATATACAATTGTAATGTAAAACGCAATACAAGATGTTGATTTCTGAATAAACAATTTACTTTGTATCTTTGCTGTGTATGTGTAATCATTATACTGAATTAAAATTTACAATTTGTTATTAAAACAATGTATAATAAATATTGTTTTTTATTTCTATTCAATTAAAAAATATTTTAACTAAATGGTTATTGCAATGAATAGTTATACAATTTATACTCTTTGGAAAAGGCAAAGAGTTTGCTTTAAGCACATAAACATAAATTTTTCCTTTCTTTTATACAAAATATATTTAAAATATCACTTATGCTTAACATACTAAAATAATTTGTTTGAAAGATGTATACTGATATTTATCTTTTAAAATGAAACTATTTCAACATAAATTAAACTAGAAAGCAGTATGAATAAAATTAACAATATAACCATATTTATAAAAAAAAAAATTATTCTTTTTGCTTCAGATTTATAAAAATAAACTTTTTTTAAAGCCAACAATGTATCCATCCGCTCTAAGCATTGAGATAATTTCTGACGTAGAATTCAGTCGCCGTCTTGTAGAATCAAGATCAGACAAGCTAAGACAAGTTCAATCGTAAACCGTTCACACGCTGATTACGAGTATTCTACGTCACATTTTTACTGTGTATGTGTAATCATTATACCGCATTAAAATTTACAAATTATTAAAATAATATAAGTGAAATATTTTTTTTTATTTCATTTTAATTAAGAAAATGTCGCCATCTGCTTCGCCTGCAAAATTAAATTCATGAGATTATAAACCTAAGTTTTCTTCAGGTCTGCATGCCTTCATAGGACAATGGTTAGCGTAACTGAAAAAACTATTGTCCTATGGAGACATTTTGTTCTGGGGCTGTGAGTTTGAATCTGGATTTATTATTTTTTTTTTATTTGAGCGTTATTTTTTCAATCATTTTAAAATCTAATAATTAGTGTATAGTTTAACCAATAGGTGGCGCCATGAGCACTTTAAACATTTCAATAAACTTTTTTACACATTTAAAAAAACAACTCAACTTAGCAGCAGGAGGGAAACAACTCAACAGCAGGTGAAAACAACTCAACTCCCCCCATCAACTCGAAAACCAAAACCATAGCAGGGGGAAACAACTCAACTCCACGCAGCATCCATAGAAGGGAAACAACTCCGCGCCTGCGCCTGTGCCTCCACAGGAGGAAAACAACTCAACTCTGCGCCTGCGCCTTTACCGCGCCTGTGCCTGCGCCTGTGCCTGCGCCTTTACCGCAGAACCGGCTTTTCTTACCTACTACCGAGTCTCTGTTGCTCCCTTTTCCATGAAATTTTTGCCGTAATTTCTGAAAAGTGTTTTAAAAAATTTTAACAAAAAATAATATTTTACAATTATTTTTAAGTTTTACGTTATTTTTATACTACAATTATTGAAATTTTAAATAAAATATACATGTATATTAATATATTTGAAAAGAAAATATTATCGGAAAGAGTGAAACACTTATCCTATTTTAGATGCTTCGAATACGAAAATATAACTCAATCACTCGCGGAGTGCTCTCAGTACCCCTGGTAAACTTTTGAAGGTCATTACGTTTCAATCGTTCGAGCGAGAGTGATTGCATCAGGCCTGAAGGTTCAATGGAAAATCTACTGAAAAAACCGTGGATCTGCGTATTCTTTGTGGAATTCTAGGAAGCGTTTCTTGTTGCTGGGGTGTACACAGAACCCCGCGCGAGTGATCGCGGGATAAATATTCCTACTCCTCTGAAATTACTTCAACATTTTGATTTTGAATTTCTGTTCACTTCGAGTTTTAAAACGTTGGGGAAAATGCTTGTTTTTTTTAATAGTATGCTTAAAATTGTTCTGAATTCCTACCCTGAAAAAAAAATCGAAGTCAAATAAATATTTGAATAGAAACTTCGTTGGTGTTAAGTTATTATAGACATAAGGCGAACATTAAAATAAAAAAAGAAAATTGAAATTCATTTAAGAGCAATAATTAACTAGATGTAATAATCATAATCAAGAAGCAATATAATATATTTTGTACAATTCATGGAATGTGGGGTTGCCGCAGCCCTGAGAGGTTGGAATTCTACCTGTTGGTTTACGAGAGGTACTTTATTTCCCTCCTACCACCCATTGGGAAAACCAATGCATGCATTCCCTTATCCACCACCTGGGACCCGCTCTGTAGGGGTTACATACCCTTCCCTGTAGAACTGGCTTCAGAGTTATCAGAACTCGTTTCAGACAAAATTATCACAGAAAAGAGATCCGGCTCGCTACAATGAATACCATACCACGTAAATATCTTCGGTAATGAGAAAGCCGATTGATTTGCCAAACAATCCAGAGCTCGCGCACAATTATCTAACCTCACGACCTCATCGACGCCAATGCAGTTGCTAGCCGAAGGTTATTCAGCAGTAATTTTAAATATTCCATCCCAGCTCTAAATAGCAACCGCACAATATCATCAATAATAACTAGACTTAGAACAAAGCACGTAAGAGAAATGAAAATCTCAACTAGCAGACAAAGAGGTTATACAGATCATTGCCCAAATTTCCCTAATGTTCAAATGCCTCCACAAAATATCATCAGCTTCCCAGCATTTCAAGTCAGGCTTTTGAAGATCAACCCAGAAGAACCAGAATATTTGATCTTCTCTGTTAAAGCTGTTGAGGTTGTCGAAGCTGTCGATGACATCTTCGAGAGCGATCTAAAGCTTTTTTTTAATCTGCACATAATGGACAAGCCAACAACAATGTAGCCAAATAACTATACTGTGAAATGTCTTACAAGTCTTTTTTTCTTGAAAGCTGAATTCTTGTTTTATATATATAAATATATATATTTCCTAGATTAGCAATGAAGTAATGCAATTTCCATTTAAACTTGAACTGATTCCTAAAGAATTAAATATTCCTAAAAATGTTAAGTGTAGGATGTTTACTTAAATGAGCCAAAATATTTAAAAAGTAAACTAAGTTATTAAAAAAAATGAGGATCTTATTAGAAAAAAAATTTATTTAGTTTCAAGGATTTTTTAAGAAAAACTTATTTTAATGGCAAATGTAATGAAAGAAAATGTTTCAGTTTTCCTTTGTATATACTTCCATTTTTAAGATAATTAAATTAATCTCCAAAAATTCTGAATTTATTTTCTAATTTTATTTTATCGTTGTGAAACGTTAAGTTTGGCTTCGTTTGATTCAGTTAATGTGATATAATTTTTAATTTGAAATAAACTTCTTATTGAAGTTTTCTCCTTAATGGAAGAATTTGCATTAAATTGACTTATCTAATGTTTGATAAAGGTGGATAACTTTAATTAAAATCTTAAAAGCATATCTTAAAAGTAGAAATAGTTTATTTGGAAACAACATCTCATCCAAGTAAATCAGACATTCACTTGACAGTTCTCAGAATTATTGTCACCTTGATTTTTTTTTAAATGTTGAATTAAGTTAAAAAATGTGATAAATCATTCAACTTTTGTTCAAAAAAGATCTGTCATCTAAAATAATAAAATTTATTAAAAATAATCAAGGTTCATTAACTTATTTCATTTTTATTCTATTTTGATGAGAGATAATTTAACATTATCCTTAAAAGGTATCATAAGGTTTTTAAAAATGCTTCTTAGATCTTTCCAAGGATTTAATTTAAATATTAAATCAGATTATTTAGATTTAAAATTGACAAAGTCAGTGATGCTTATGAATTGATTTTATAAACCGTTTCATAAAAGTTTTTTCAAAGTATTTCTTGTACACATTAATTAATATTTACTAAAGTAAAATGAGTGACTCAACGTATATAGTTAACTATAATATATTTAAATATTTCAGTTTATTTACTGCATTATATTTTTACAAAATAAATACTTTTTATGGTTTGAAGAAAGTTCACGTAAAATGTTATTTAATAGTAATAATAGATAGCCATTTAAATAGAAGGTTGATCGAAGATAAATGTACTGTTTTGTAACGAGCAATTTAACTGTATAAGAGGTGTGACCCAATGTAATAAAGAGACACGCGGGGAAATGGGTTTTAACATAAGTCCACTATTTAGTTAAACACATTTATTGGACAAAACAAACATTAATATACATAACTAGAGAGGACTGATTGCAATTAAAGGGATCGGAACGCATGCTCATGCGTCCGTACAGTTAGGAAGCTAGGCCGTCACTGGAGATAGTTTAAGCCGCTAGAGGGCGTGAGTCTTTCTGCTGTTTATATGTGAAGAGGAGGGTTACAACTGTAATATAATTATTTTAAAGTCAATATTAAAGCAATAATGTATTTTTTTTTACTTTAAAAGAAAGAAACAGAAACATTTAAATATTTTCTTTTAAAGGAGGATGTAAAATCATACGAAATGCATAGTAAACTTTAAAAATTAACATTATTATTTACTTTGATTAAAAATTTTGATTTTATGCAGTACACCAAATAAATACGTATATTTTGTAGAATATTCTCTGAATTGCTTTTATTTGAGAAATGGCATCGAACATTAGAATTTAGAAATGTAAGGTAAATTTTTAAAACACGCTTTAAAATGAGGTTATAAATTTTCAATATAAACTTTCAGAATTCAAAGAGTACACATGAATCATACACTTTATGATTAATTTTAAGCAGCAAAAACGTATTTTTAGTGAGTGCTCAACACAACGAATGCACGCGTTCTGTTCTTCTGCAAATGTAGGTGAAGATAAATAATTTTATCAATGTTGGAAAAGTAGACATGCTGATGAAAATTGTAGCAGATGGTGGCCGAAGTAGAGATGTACTGAACCATTTAACTCTAGCAATACAATTTTTCCCTTCTAGTTTGTTTCATCAGTAATTTATCAAAATATCACTATGTATTAAGACCAGAAAGAAAACTTTAAATGTGTGAGACAGAGCTAATTATTTCAGTATGCCTAATTTATGTGGGAATCTAAACGAAATCTTCCGAAAAAGTTAGATTCTTCAGACTGCGGGGGTTTTATTTGGCTGGGTGTCTAGGGGTTTTTACGGTGTATGGGTTAACTTTGAAATATAGAGTAGACAAAGTAGTTTAAAGAAACTAAATAATTTATTACAAGTTATAGGAAAGTATTTACATAGGGAATATTTACAAAAAGGAAATTAAAACAAGTAGGCATTTAAAAATATAGGAACATTTATAGGCAGACATTAATATAGAAACATTAATATACGAAGGATAAATAGATCCTTTTAGGAGGACGTTAAAAATTAAATAAAACTCATTATGCAATATGCAGGTGACTTACCTCAAGTTGTGGCAAAATGAGCGCGGACGCGCTGATACGATGCTTACTAGTCGATGGTTAGTGGGCCCCTGACGAGAAGATCGCGTCAGAGTTTTAATAAGCACACTAGATGGCGTTGCTGTGGAATGCTGTTTTTGACTAAAAGTGCCGTCCTCTGCAAATGGATGATCTAACCTTTTACAAAAAGAAAAGTCCTACATTTATGCAATAAATTTTCTTATGATTCCATAAAGAGATTTTTTTTGTAATGCTACACAAAAACAACATAATTTTTTTAAAGGAGAACTATTACAAAGGATTGTGTTGTATATTTAAGTTTTGATTTACTTCTTAATTCGAATATTTAAAAGAAGTATTTTGCAATTGATTTTAAAATTGCTTACTAAATGTTTTTCTCCGAACGAAATATAGTGAATAGAAATAAAAATCAGGCAGTGTACTGTTTTAAATAGAATTTTTATATGTCTTATACTATTTAATTTAAAGTGTAGTACTGAGAGAGAAATATTTCACTATACTGAAAATACTGAACATACATTTCATTCAAAATTAAAGACTCTCTTTTTTATAATATTTTGGTGTAAAATTTAAACTTTGTCATAAATATACAATATTCATAGTAGAATACACATTGAATGAATGATTTTAGTGTAAAATGTGATCCATATTTTGAATGTTACATTGCAATTCAAAATGAACATTACTTTTTAAATGTTTAACAGAAACATTTAATCTATATATGGACCATTTCAAATTATAAAGACAGAGTGCAGTAAAATAAAAAATGCAAAACATCATGTCGAGGTTATTTAAAAATTGTCCCTTTAAATATATTTTAAAATATATCCATTATATGTATAAATTTTTATGGCCAAACGCGAAATAAAATATATCTTTGTCTTAATCAATTTTACTTAAAGGAATTACTATTTTTCATGTTATTTTCAAACATTAATTTTTATTTACCTGTTTAGATACTTTATGAAATTATGATTTAAATTATCATTTTTTTAAATACATCAACTACAACTTTCCAAATCTCAATTAATAATTAATTTTTAACTTTGATCTTGTAATTAATAATTTACGTAATTAATTTTTCTTACTTTATTGCATTATAAAATTTAGAGATTTGTATCGAATTATTTATAAAAAAAAATTTTTGACATTAAAAATGCTGTGCACACATTTTTTTTAAATATGTGTAATTACTTTAATTAAATTCGAATGTATCATATAAAGTGAAGTAAGAGCAAAATTATCAATAAAAATAGCTCCTTTCTAAGATATGGTTTTCTTTTTTTTAAAGGCAAAATCCCCTATTTTTGAACAACACATACTTTGTACCTAGTGTGGAACCTGTTATTTTCAAATTACTTTCCATCTATTGACACCAGTGATCCTGTGCCAGAATTACCCGTTTTTTCTTTGAAGTTATTACATGTATTTTCTTCAATTTTTCACCTTACACTTTTACGCGTATGATGATACTGAACAGTTTCGTAACTATGGAACTTTAAGGAACTTCATTTTTTCTTTACTTTCTTTGACCAAAATGAAATTTTTTTATCTCTGGCGTCACGGTTTTCTTTCAATCGATCTAGATAAGTTTTGAATCTTCATTTTTTGTATCTAAAATTTTTGAGAAAGATGATTGATGTAATATTCCGAAGGGTTGTTTCTAGTACAAGAAAAAAAAAAGTTTCATTTTTAGTGTAATTTTAAATAGTGACTACGGAAAAAACTGTAGAATTGTAATCCAATGATTAATTATGACTTTTAATATAATTTAAAATAAGTTTACTGATTCATAGCATTTAGAAATAGAATAGTGATGAAATGAATGAAAAGTAATCTGTGGAATTTTATTGTAATAAATATATAATACACCTTTAGTAGAATATAGATTACTATATTTTTGTACATACTTTTTTATTTAAGCATTTAAACAATTGTTTAATATTAAAATTTACACTGTAAATAGTTTTATTTGGTTTTGTTTTTAAAAAATACAATTTACTCGATAACTATTAGTAGTCTAAATTTACTCCTCGCTTAATCGGTGTGTTAACTGTCCCTGTTGTTTATATTTTTTTTCCCGGAGTACAGTTCTTTTCTCAGCCTTGTTATCAATAAAATTATTCCAAAGGCTTTACAATGCACTACAGTGAATTTGAAACTGGTTGCAAATGATTTACTTATTCCAGACAAAGACTTGAGTATTTAAATCTTTTCTCTCCCCCCCCCCTCCCCAACCAATGTAATCCACATACCCGAGCCAATAAAAAAAGTTACACTGGAGAACGTTATTTTTTATAAGTTAAATTTTGAATCTAAAATACATTTTTTAACGTGGCAAAATCAAAAATCGTACTTGTATTTAACTGCTGGATCCTAAATAATTTATATCGCTAAAGATTAAGAAAAAAATATTAAAATTGAACTTTATATTGAAATAAATAATGAAATTACTAACTGCGATTTTACATTAAAATTTTCTAGAGATAAAACACAAAATCATTCAAACAAAATACAATAAATAACAATTGTTGTTTACAAGTTTCTTCAATAATCTTTTGCTTTAAAATATATATTTAAAATGTGAATCTCTTCGAAAAATTTCATAACTTAATTTAAAATATGTGTAAACTATCTTAAACATTTTTTAAGCAGTTTTTTTTACAAATAACTATTTGCGTTTCTTCTAAAACAATAGGTAAAGCTTTATTATTATTTTATAGGGTGCGTATTTTCGAGACAGCTTACAAAAAATATACTGAAATTTAGTCTGTGGATTATAAATATACGAAGGTTAATAATTACACAGATGAAAAATATATTGCTGAAGTGAAATAAAAGTTTTTTTTTGTCCTGCAGTCTTAACGTTATCAATAAAACAGGAAACCACATAGTATTATCTTTTCAAGAGACGTCTTGTTATCTCTCAGTACATTGCTTTTTTAATGGAATGGCAAATTACGTTAAATTAGGCCATTACACTTAAAGTTAAAATTGACTTTAAGTGTAATAAAGAAAACAAAACAAGCAAATAAATAATTTGCTAACGCAGAACACTTATAAAAGTACTTATTTCTTCAAATTAGATCTTTTTTAATAATCAGTAACGGAATATAAAATATATTATGCAAAACCAAATTTTTTACTTTATTTCAAAAGACTAGGGAAGTAAAGGATTACGTTGGTATATTGAAATTTCAAAGATCATTATTTCTTTTTCAATAATCGCTTACTTCAAATACATTTTTTAAGATACTCTTGGTACAGTTCCGCTGCAGCAATGGCACGATTTAATGTAATCAGTTATGAATGCCGACCGATAGATGGCGACTGCTAATTTTGGAAAAAAAGAAAAGGTTTCATTTTCACAAATCCTGTTTTAAATTAAGCATTATTCGTTTAGCATCATTAATAAATATTTTTTAGTACTTAAGAACAAAATAGGTTCTAAGAACTTCAATGCACATTAATTTTTTCAACAAAACATAAACTTGAAAATATAATAAAAATATATTTTATGAATAATATTAGAAAACACACATGCCTCTTTCCTCTAATGAAGTGCATTGATGCATATTATTATTAAACATATTCACACACATTTATTACATGATAAACAAACAAATAATTGACCTGTTCTGCGTGACAGTTATTTTTTTAAAAAAACATAAGGATTTAGAACAACGTTATTTTTGTAAGTGTTCCCATTATGAAATTTATAGACACGGATAATTCCTTAACAATTTTTTAAGGTTTATATAAATATATTTACCTAATTTTGTTACATTAAGAATAATTAATGGTTGTGGAATTGAATGAACTTAAAATGGATCTATTGTTTTAATGCTTAATTGTATATCATTCTTTTATTTATAAATTTTAAAAATTAAATGTACATATTTTAATTAGCCACTTACATTAGAATTAAAATTAAGAGTATAATTCGTTTGTTTCCTTAATAACAGCGATTTTAGAATGATTAAATAATGTGTGTGTTTTAAATACAATTATAATATTTTATGAGCAGAGCTTTCCTTTTTCTATATTTTTAGCGAGAGAATGAAACAATTTTAAACAAAATAGTAATTATTTTAATATATTAATTATAATAACATTAAATACTGTTTTGCTGTATTTTTCAAAGAGTTTTATGATATATTACATGATATGAATTTCATAATATTGAATTATTATTCGTTGAATATATTTTTAAATGATTTATGCTGTTTTTTTTTTATTTCTGTCATCATCATGTTAAGCATTGTTATACAAAATTTTGTTTAAAAAAGCCTTCGAAACATTGAATGTGCTAAAAAGCAAATTAATCTGATGCAGGTTCTTTCTCAGAAAACCAAACAAATATGCTCTTGATTTTTTTGTTTTATTAATTTTTACTTTTATATGTTATTTTAATCTATTTTAATTTTACATTTTCAATTTATTCTTGTCGCAAATAATAAAATTAAATTTTAATACCTTTCATATTTAAACAAATTTTAATTAATGTTACGATTTTTCCTTTCAGAAGTTTATAAATACCCCATATTTTCCGTGTTTATTATTATTCATATTTATTAATGAAATAAATCTTTTAAAATTAAGTAAAGCAATAATAAAATAAGTTTTTATCAGTATTTTTATGAAAACATTTTAATAAAATACTATCAGATAATTCATTGATGCAAAGAGGGGCACCCGTCATTGAAACTTGAAGAAATTGAACCTCAACTATGTAATGGAATTGATTGCATATGTATGAAGTGACTCATCAAACTTTGGACGCTATAAGACACGAAGAAGCATGTTGCAATATGAATGCAATGGACATGCATAATAGATGCACAGAAAAGTGAGGTTAAAGAACGAAAATGTTACGGGAATACGAATTGACATTCATTGTTAAAGCACCATATCGTGACTACAGAAACCTAAGTTGCTTGGAAACATTATGAATAGTTGACTGCCATTTGACAGAAGCCATATAGTAGCCCTCAGTGAAACAGACCGACCGGACACGCGAATTGGCTGCCATTGCCATCTTGGTAATTAGAAAAAATAATTAAACACCATGGACGTTCAAGATGATTCCTGTATCTAAAGTACAATCATAAAATCTGCACGGGACCCTCAGTTAGCATTAACAACACTTTTAGTGTTTATGCAACTTTATTCACCACTCTCCAAGTATTGGGTGGCATGTAGGTAAGCAGTTAAAGACTAATTTCTTGACCTGAGCTAAGGAGCGAGCCTCTTTCAACACGCGCCTATCAGATAATTGCAAATTTAGATAATTTTCGGTCAACAAGTAACTGAAAAAAGAAAAAAAAACTGTTTATAGTTTTCAGGAAATGAATTCTATTCCAGTTCCAGTGGTGTTGACTGTTTCAAGTGCATGTGGAGATTCTTGTGTCAACGGTCCTAGCTACACTCGCTGTCGAGTGTCAAAAAATTATTACAGAAAGTGTGACAACGAGTAGGGGGACAGCTCGTTGGATGATCATTTTATACGAATAACGTATAAAATCATAGACCTTTCTTATATTATTTACTCGTAGGATAGTGTGAGTGTGTGATAAGGAAAGGAAAATGAATCACTGAAAAAATACACCATATTCACTTATTAAAATAAAGAAATCTCATTAAATTGAGACTTGAATGCAGTATTACTACTTGACATATTTGATATAACTAACTTTCATTTGATTATGAATTGAGAAAAATTTGCAATTATTGAGTTGCATATTAAAGCTAAATGTGCAAGTATTGAATAGTATTAACCTCTTTTTTCTGTATTATAATTAAGGAAGTTTGAAGAAATGTAACATTTATTCCTTACGTGTATTATAACTAACCGCTCTCCGCATTAAATAATCTTCTAAGATAAGGACGATACATTTAAAAAGAATGCATTTAATAAAAATTTTGAAAAATAGTATTATACTTTTATTTGACCAGAATATTAATTCTTGATATATTTTTTAACATTATTTAAGCTTTCTTCTTTTAAAAGTGGTCTGAAGTTAAAATAATTCATCGAAATTTTTTAAAATTTTTTGAAGATTAATATCATTAAAAGTTATTTTTTTCTGGATTAAAGATAGTTGATTGTATGTAAGATGAAATAAACAAGCAATGAAACTTTCTTTTAATAACTAATATTTTTAAAAAATTTAGTTTATTTTTCATTTGTACAACCTATAGCATAAAAAGTGAAGCTCTGAGTAAACGTTATCCAAATAGATCAAAATTTTTTGTACGATCTTACTTTATTTTACAACAATCAAATGATTAATTTTTAGTTGCCAATGATTGACTAATTAGACTCCTATTGCATTGAAATAAAAAACTGGATTGTGAAATAATGTTTATTGCCATACGAGATTGAAGGAATCAATCTTCTGAAATTAGAGTATAGGTACAAAATAATGAAAGATAAGGTTTCAATTACATACGAAGTGAAGACATCAATGGCAGGCAGCCATTTTGATCAGAATGATTAATTAGCCTAATAACAGATAACCATATTAACTAGGATCAGGGCAGAATTCATTAATTAACTGCTAGTTTAATATTTGGGGAAATTAAATTAAATATATGTCAGGAAAATAATTTCAATTGGAATGTAGAACGGACAACAAAATGATCTGAAGATTATCAAGTACCAAGGAATTTATAACAAACTTGCAAAATCATAAATATTAACATATGTTTTTTTATTGATATAATTTGAAACAATTGAATTTAATATAAAAAATAACAATGGATATAGTTACGTAATTTTATTTCTATCAAATTTAATCCATATATATTTTTCTTTTCTTGACCCATACGTGAATGTTTTTAATTTTCTTTAAGTTGCCATTTGAAAAAATTATAAAATTAATATGAATGGTAACTATATAATTTTCTTATGCTAAATGCATAAATACAGGAAATATAAGAAATGTATACACACTTTTATGAAGAAAAACGCATACACATTATCATAAGTATTATAATGGATAAAAATGACAAAGTTACAATAAGTGTTCAAATTATAATTCACCTGTCTACAAACACTTTTTGAGCTTGGTGCACTAGATTGTAGGAGACATCTCTCAGATTAGCTACAAGAATTGCGTGACTAGCCTTTTCAATTTCAATATGTAGTTTCTCTAGAATGCACGGTTTTTTGCTGTACACCACGTTCTTCAGGAAACCCCAAAAGTAAAAGAGACTACATCGCTTGGGAAATTAAATTTGCATCACTTCAATTTGCGCGAGGTACCATTCACAAAACTTATTTCTATCTGCGTCATCCTCATTCAGTGTGTAAAACAATTGTGGTGTATAAAATTTCCATTTTGCTTTTTGTAAAATACAACCTTAGCTAGCCCTGCTTACACATATTGCACGTGCACATTGTGATGTCAATTTTTTAGGTGACCGTGTGAATGAATTGTACATTCCAACAGAAGAAGCTTCAATTGTTGATGTGCGTGGCTGGTTTGATTGACCTTTTTGCATATCCTTTATTGTTTCATCAGTTTCAAACTTATCGCGTAGGTAAGCAATGCTGAAGCGTGTTGTTGGTTCCGCTCCATACTGTTGCCCCCAATATCGTTGTACTTCTCTGACATTCTTGAACTTCCAATACCAGCTCAAAATAATGTTCATTGCTTGCGAGTCAGACGTACTTGCGCCACGATCTCACTTTCCTCAATAAAGCACTAGAGCCTTATGTCGCTGAACTATTGTTGAATGCGTCGAAACACTAAACGAATTGTTATAACCAATTCTTAAGATTTAATCCAATAACCACTATTATCTCAAACTTATCGCATTAACATATTGCCACTTCTTAAAGTGTTTGTAGATTTTTTTTATCATCCCTGTATAAAACAAAAAATTTGAAATTCTTGATATAAAATTAAGTACAAAAGAAATGTATTATATAAATGTAAACGCAAATGTCTGAAAACATAGAATTGTGATTTTTTACCACTTTTAGCAAAGGTTTTTATCAAAACGATGTTCTTAAATCTTCATACACGTCTTTTAGGTAACTTGAAAGGTATTGATATTAATGAATAGTAATTTTTGCATATTTTTTCGTGATTCATATATATGCACTCATAGCCATTAAGCGTGTACCTCTAGGAAAAGAAACAAATAAGAAGAAAACTTTATGTATTGTACTGATACAAAAATAGTAGGAAGAACACTTACTCAAACTTATGAGAAATCTGGGGGGGGGGGTATACAAAATCTAATACTAAATCACAGAGCTTCTAACTCTAAGCTAAAGTGAATTTAACCTAATAAGACATCGAGTATAAATGGACTTAGATAACACATACAGGGAAGCAATTCCATTTTGCTTCAAGATTCCTTCATACTTCAGCAATCTCAGCGACTTGAGAGTGGCTTCCGCTCAATCTCTGAATAACCATTCAACAGATGTTTTCAATGACTAAAAAGTCTGAAGCAGTGGTTCATAAACTCTCGATCATGATGCCTTTCCCCTCTTTATGTATCAAACTGACATAGTGAACCCCCAAGATTTTGAACATCTCTGTATGACTTCCCAAACGTGGCTGAGTGATTTAAAAGTTCCTCAATAATTCTAAGACTGTCTCTCTGCTACGTATATAAAAACTTTTTAACGTTTTTTTCCTTTAAAAAAGCAGTTTAACATCTATTTATATAAGAAATATTACAAAATATTAATTCCAAATAAATCAATAACTGTGTTAAGAGTAAATTAAAGAAACTATATTAACTGTAAGATTTAAAATTTTTAATGCGAAGGACGATGGTATATTTCTTCTGCAAGTGCTGCTGTGTCATATGTCCTATTTCAGATCTAGATTCTCAACAATTTGCAACCTTTCAGAACCTGTAAAGGAAGAAATCTTAAGATTAAATGAAAGATCTTTGCAGATCCCTTAGAAAGGAGCTTGGAACCCTTGGAGCTCGATGAACTACAGTTTAAGAACTTCTTGTACAAAGAGTGTGCTGTCCAAAGAAATGCTGGAAAACTTATAATGTGAAAACAACAGGATATGACGTATAATATGCGATTCTGCTTTATTTTGTTGAACACTAACATCTCCGAGACTTCAAAAGAAAAGCACTGTGACCGGTTATAAGATTCGAGAAACGTAACTCTGGGTGTTCCGATTACCGACGGCTCGAAGAAGTGGTGTTAGTCGTGCGTATTCAGTGACAGTCACAGCTGGTGCAGAGCTTTTATGATAACATTGAATGCAAACATTCCTTGTGTTTCATCTCAGCCTCTCCAGATACAAATACGTATATTTTGATACTGCACATAGAACTGGAAAAACTGGAAATCGTTTCAAAAGACTACGTAATAGCACTTCTGTATGTATCTATGCCATTTGCCGTAACACAGTCACAATGCAATGCCAATGGACACATTAAAACTTATAGTAGAGTAGAAAGTTCGAGTTAACCAAACGTTTAGTCCACTGGACGTGTTTGCTTTCGAAATATTTCGTAATATCGTTACCTTTTGATTAAATGTCCAGATTCCGGCAAGAACTGCTAAAACACTTCATCTGACTGATGATATGTACGCTTTATTGGAAAATCATCTTAAATTATCCATTTATTTTAACTTTGAATCTTATTCTCAACAATTGGAATGGTATTTTAAAAAGTTTAAATGATTGAATAGAGAAAAATTGTAAGGATTTTTAATTATTCAAAATGAAATCGCAAAGATATCCAAGTAAATAGTTTTTATGCAACAAGTAGAAAAATTAATTACATAAAATATAACTAGTTTTGAAGTTACATTCAGAGTAAACCTCTCTATAGTTCTGTAAGTTCTCGCAGTCTCAAGATATGTGCTTATATTATATTGCTTAATTTTCCTATGCGATATTTCCATAAGAAACAAAAAAGAGTAACGAAAGGCCTTAACATATTGCCACGTATGGTACTCATACTGCATCCTTCAAAAAGTAATTCTGTGGTAAACTTTTCTTCTTGAAAATATTGAAGTCAATTGCTTTATGTGGCAATGTAATGAAATGTTTTACTAAAAAACCAACTAATTCAGTAAATTATCAATTTAATAATTACCGTATTTACTCGAATCTAAGCCGCACTATTTTTCCAGTGTTAATGCAGCTGAAAATCGGGTTTGGAATAGAATCGAAGGCAAAACATTTGCTACATGGGGAAAATTAAGTTTCTATTTCAAAAGGAAAAAATGAAACAGTCCATTCTGGCCACTTGCTTCGATGGCTTATCTTACTCCGCAGTTTATCAGCAGTATTCAGTCTATCCTAAACACCGTTGTCTGCGCATATTTAGGATTTATTTTTTGTATATACGCTTTCTTTTTATCATCTTAACACCAAACATTTTGGTAATAGCATCAAGACGAGTTCACTATGAAAAGGGAGGCAATTTTATCTGAAGAAAAAACGCTGAAACAGAGCAGCGATTCCTGGAAATTTGACATGGGTGAAGCAAGTATACTTCGATGGTGTAAGCAAAATGATATATTTTTTTTTATATGCTCAACAGTCTTTGATAATTCTTTCACATACTTGCATAATACATTCGTTTAAAAAACGTTGCATTATATATCCATTCTAATAGCATGGAAGACGACACCGTGGGGGAAAATAGTGTAGCTTACACCAACTCCGAAGTCAGCTGTGACAATGTGAGTTAGAAAACATTTTTGAAAATGATACTAAATGTTTTTGTATGTATTTGAAAGATTTTTAATCCTGGGAAAATATATTAATCGTTAATTTCTTATTTTTTCTTACTAAAATATTTTTTTAAAAAGTCTTAAGTATTGGATATTAAAGAACGTTTTACACGATTTTTTTTATTTTTTCTCAAAAAAGTATAAACAATTGAGGGTGCTGCTTAGAATCGATTACAAAAATTTTCAGCAAAAAACATTTTTAGAATATGGGGTGGGCTTAGAACTGATCGTGGCTTAGATTCGAGTAATTAAGGTATATCATTTATTTCTGAATAGCATCCTGTATCAAAGAAAGTTGTAATAGATTCAAATTCTTTTAACATAAAGAGAAAAAAAAACTTTCCATAACGAAACATTTCACTAAGATCTTTATTGATTGCTATTAATGTCACCTTCTGAAGCACTATGAAGCTACTGCCGACAGACCTCGTAATTTTGGTGTGCTGTCAAGTAACGATTATGACCACCTTTTTTTAAAACCATCACGTCACACTAACGCAAGTACTTCAAATCTCGAGAAATTTAATATGCTTTAGTCCTTCATGTAGTGGATCTGTAAGGCTACCAATATGTCCTTTAATTTGTAATTTAAAAAAATCTCCAAATTAGTCTTATCTTAGTTGATTAAAAAATATTGTGTTGATTTATAAAAAAAGAATAAGGAATAATTTTTTTTAAAAAAATTAATTCCTTTGAAGTTCGTAATTATACTATTAAATAGAATAGATATTAAGAATAATGCATTATTTGCTTTCAAATGAAATATTAAAAATCGACTTTCTTTCGATTTTTGACTCATAATTTAAATTTTAAAAACTTAGAATTTTTTTTTCATTTGGTTTTGTAGTTCATTAAAAAAATGCCTGTAATATATTTGTATATGCGAAATATAAAATGCGATCAAATCAAATTCAAATAGTATTTTTAGAAACAAATTTCATTTTGATATTATTTTTCTTTTAACGCTATCCTTTGTCAAAATAATGAGATATCTTTCAAAATAGTATGCATAAAGTGAATCCAAAATTTAAAAGCATTTTTAAAACTTTAAATCCAAGATAAAGATTCACTGGATTTTTTTCAAATATATATATATATATATATATATATATTACTGCTAAAAAGGACTCTTCGAAATCAACGAGACATCAAGATAGATGGATTTGAACCGGAATCAGTTTCACACACCGTCAAACACAGAAGAATTTATGTATTTTACAGTGGTTGAATTGTTGCATTCTGAAATAATGTGGCATAAGAAATGAAACAAAATACCAAAATTTTATCTTGTGCTCTTAAAATACGATCTACACAAAAGAACGATACTTTGAAAAGGGTTTTTTTTCTTGTAATGTTTTTCTATACAGCTATATAAATAATTTTTTGTAATAAATGGTGGTCAATTCTTAAATCCCTGCTAAATATCTAGAAATAAAAGAGTAGAAAATATGAATATGCCATTTTAATAAATTTTATTGATATATCTTTCTAACTTTCTGCTTAAAAGATTAATATTCTAATCTTCTCTGTAAGTAGCTAATGTCGAAAAATATTGAATTTTAAAACTTCTCAATATGTTATGTTCTTTACTGTTGAATTATATTTCAAAAAGTGAATAGCCGTGAAAGATTACATTAACCAAACAATGGACTATGTAACAGTTTACTTTAATACAAAGTAAAATTCTTAGAAAATGAAAAAAGTGAGATTGGGGGAGAAATAAAAAAAAATGGGGAAAAAAATATTCTTGTTAACATGTAACATAAGATAATGCCACAAATTGATGATACAACATTTTAAATTTGTAATTGTTTATTTTTCATTTGAATTGTTGATAGCACTACAGCAGTAGAAAGGAAAATGCTTAGAGCATTTGGGAAAATTTAACTCTTACAACAGTACTCTAAATTGTGTTTGAAAATAGAATATCAATTTTTTTTTGCCTCAAAACTTAACACATACTTTTACATATATTATTAAAACATACCTCAAAACGAAATTTCAGGGCTAACTAACTATGTAAATCAATACATACTTGGACTGTTTAAGTTCGCTGTAAACCCAATAATTTATGAACAAGGACAGAGTATGCAACCATTTTATCAACACTTCAAGAATTTGGGAACTGTAACACGGACTTTTGTGCCAGCTTCCGTATATTGGTTCAATATACTAAATACAAAATTTATGTATTTTCGTATTTTGCTTTATTGCTTTTGGTTTACTGTGGTTGTCAGCGTGCCACGTACCATGTTGAAGGATGTGTAACGGGAAAGAAAAGCCCTGGGTCCAGTTGTATATTGTTGTTGAAGGACACAACTTTGAGCATGAGAAATAGATGATTCTTATTTACTGGAAGTGTAGTTTTTTAAAGCGATCAAACACATGTGTATTTTGAGCTTTTTATTTCTATAATATTTTGTGTGCAAGATGTTATTTGAAGTAAATCGATGATGCTGAACAACTTTGTGCTTCATCTTTTTCATGTATTTCGTGCTGTTTTTGAGATTTGAATGCTAACTCCGAATTTATCAATTAGGGGCGCAGAAGCCTATTTCTTTCATTAGCGCATGGCAACTTTGCTATAACTAGACCTAACTTGCAGAACTATTGCTCTTGTCGTTCAGAATTTATCAGGTTGACAACGAACTTTTTCGGGCATATAAGTATTTATCATTCCTAGCTTTAATTATCAATATTATTATTATTTAAAACATTTATTCAAACAAAGAAGGAATAACTTTAAAAATTTTACAATGTTTATAGCAAAAAACTATAATACTTATATAGTTTCAGTACGTTATAAAATAGAGTCAAACTTGCCTACAAAAGTTCGATAATAATGTGGTATTTAACAGTTAATATTGAAACAATTCAGACGTTATTAATGTGTCATTACATTTTTCTTTTATTTAAAGACACATTAAAAAGAAACATGTTATTACTTTTATGGGAATTCAGTAAATTTCTTAAAATTCATAAAGGGAAATTTTTTTTTTAAGCAAATTACAGGTTCTGAATCCCTGTATTGTTTAAGCGTCTTTACATAATAAAATTACTGTTACTTATTTTATAAAAAATATTTCAAACATTTCATAAATAGTTAGTAATATTTGAGTAGTGCCTTGAAAAATTATAGACGTTTTTGTTTATATCTTGCTCTGAATGATAAACAAATAACACACATGAAAACCTGCATAATCTTAGACTTGTTCCAAAAACTATATATACATATATATAATATACAATAATAAATTAATATACACATGAACCGAAAGAATATCATAAACATTCGAAATTATATTGTCGAGTCTTTTTTTGACACATTATCTTCCACGCTTATACACATTATTATCAACACTTCAATGTGAAATTGGATAACCGGACATTAGTAATTGAATAATCATTTCCAGGAGAGTAAAAAAATGATTTTTGAATTAAAGGCACAGGCCGAACTGACTACCTCACAGTTTCTACTGTCATTGGGTATTCAGTGATGTAGGAATTATTTTGATATAAGTTTATTTGAATACAATTGAGTTATCGAAATCTCTTTTCAAATTGATTGCTATGTGATTTTCTGCAGACGCTTAAGAATGCTTATGAATCTTAACCTGGATGTTCCCTTACAGATAATTTAGAAGTCTGGAGTTGGGATTTATGATGTCATTTCATTCATTCCTTTTCATTTCCTTTGTATTGATTGAATTCCTAATGTACGGTAACATTATATATATATATAATGTTTATTCGAACTTATTTTCTTCTTTTAGGTCCTATGGCAGTGCTACTCAAACTTTTAATACTTGCGACTCAATATTCAATCATGATTTTCATCGCGCTTCCCCGTCCCCATAAACATAATGAATTAAATTCAAAAATACTATACTTTCAGGCTAAAGCTGCAATATGATTTCAACATTTTAAGTGCCACCGGCGTATATAAACGTCTTGCTCAATAAAAGTGTTAATTGTCTCGGACGTATATATACGTATTTCCGAAGTTCGATCCTATCTCTGTACTGCTATTCATAGAATTATTTCCAGGGCTATGCAGGATAAAAGGACCTTGACCATGTTTGCAAAATATTTACTTATTTCAGAGGATTTGATTATTTATTACTTTTCTCTGCCTCCGATACATCACATACGTGTACCTTCGTGGAAAAAGGTGGCATTTGGGAGCCATTCGCGTAACTTTAAGGGATTATTTATACACCATACAAATTATCAAGGTAACTGTTGATTTTTGTATATAGTTTGATATATGACAATCCCATGGGGTCAATGATAATTATTAAACTTGCTTAACTTAGTATTGTTAAATTAATTATAAATGCATCAGTATTTCACGTTGTATTTTAAGTGTATTATATCAGTATAAATGTTTATTCAGTGAATTAATAATTAAATTTTTTTTTTCTTTTCTAATTTTTAGTATGCTCACGTCCCCTAGAGTACACGATCCACAGTTTTAGGAACTCTGTCCTATGGATTACGTTTTAAAATGGTAATAGCTTGCTAAACAGGTTTTTTTGTTGATGTTGTTGAATTTCTTTGTATTTTTATTTTGCCTATATCGTTCACTGAATTAACGTACTTCAAGCCAAATGTAATTAATTTTATTAAAAATTGCATCTGGCTTTCTTAGAATCTTATCTCATAATTCGAAAATTCATTCAAAAAATTTCTCTAGATGACTTCGAAAAAAGAATGTTTTAATTCTTTAAGATTGTTCAGTATTCTGAAAGCCACTCCCCTCAGAGGGCACATCTTCTTCAGATAAATAAGGGGGTCACAATCCCTAGGTGCCCTAGTGACTTTTCCCAAAGGGTTTTTCCTGTCATCGGAAAACACGGGTTTTATGTGTGAACCCGGACTACCCGAGTGATCCTTCTCTATTTTCGACCCTCCTTCTTGTAGTGAGATTTCCTTTTTCTTCTTTTCATGTCTAGAACACGGTCGTATGTTATTAAATTTAATTGTTGAGTATATGTATGTAATAACTTAATTAATCTGTGTGTGTTTGCAACTGTATGCACATTTTTCAGATTTCTTTGATTTGATTGTTCATTTCTCATTTATTGTATCTTACGGTATTTAAAACAAATGTTTGAAGGTGCAGAATAGCCGAAATCGGCTCTTGTGTCAGTAAATCCCAAAACCATTCACTCACTATAAAAACCACCAAATCTCCGAAATAATACCAGATCTTAAATCTATTTACATAAGACGTCAATTAGTTGTATTTATATGCAATATATCTCTGAAATATTGTACTTAAATCCAAAAAATTAACTAGTTTATTTTTCTTAGTAACGATTTATTTACAGATTTTCATCAGATTCAATAAGTTTAGTATTGGAAAATACATATTCGCTTTATGATATCATTCGGCTCTAGTGCTTGCTACTGATTTATGAGGAAATATATAGTCAATTTTAAATTGTACTTGAATTATTTATGCTTCTTAAAATCTTTCAATTAAATTGCAAATAGTCTGTTCCTTTCTCCATCCCTTTCATATTTTTTTTTTAGAATTTAACACATTTTTTTAAAAAAATTCTTTTGTTTTTAAATATAGCTTATATAAAATCTGTTATTTCATATCTTTTTAACATGTAGGAACTTTAAAAAGTAATTATTTCTCAAAGTAAAAATATTGAAATTGAGGTGAAAATTAAACAATAATGTACACAAATATTTTTTAAGAAGTTAAATACGTGAAAAATTATATTACAATATTTATCAAAAGATATTTAAATTTATATTCACTGAAATGTAAATTTATAAACAAAAGTAAAAAGTATAGTAAAAAATACATTTTACAACTTTATTTTTTTAATTGTAAAATTATAAATATTTATTTATAAAGAAGAAACAAGATGAAGCTAGTTTTAATTTATGTAAGATCAAATAAGAAAGTAAAGTAAATTGGGAATTTACTCCATTTAATGAAATACATAAGCAATTTTAATTAACACACGGTCATAATATGTAAATGAGACACAATTTATATCTTAGATTTTTTTAAATACCATACACTGAATTTATTCTTTATTTTACTTAAAAGTAATACATGAACGTTCAAAAAAGTGAATATTGTATAACTCCGTTATTCATAATGTGCATCGTTCTGAGATATGTTTTCTACGTAACATTTGGCAAGATATTTAGGAAAAACTATAAAAAAATAACTTCTACTTGCACCAAGCTTTTAAAAGCTTGAACCAAATCAGTATGTATCTTCTTCCAATATTCCATTTTGTTCTATAATCATAACTAAGGCATTACAGCATACATCATTTAGTAACTTGAAACACAGACTTCAGTTGAAAAATTAATACAATGTATTAGATTTATTATATTTTTATTATAAGTTTTCAATACTTACATTAGACAATTATATGGAGGCAAATTTTAAATCTTTTTATGCTTCGTGGTCATTTTATTGGGCTGCTCGTTGACTAATGGCAGAGATTTAGAAGATGGGCGTAGGATAAAAAAAAATATAGTTATTGTATAGTATTTTACTCAATGCTTTTTGATAAAGTTTACGTTTACTTTACATATAGGTGAAAAAAGTGTAGATAATATTATAAATTAAACAAAATAAAGATAACTTAATGATGACTGATTTTGAGCATATATCTAATATATAAATATGTAAATGCAACAAAAAGCAAAACAAGCGTGTTTATCCAAAAGAATGAAAAAATAAAATTACAACTAAAAAAATAGTAAAAAAGAAGAACAACTTCTTAACTGCTTCATTTACTTTTTTCAAGAAAAAAAAAGTTCTTATCAAATATCCGTGAGTGAGTTTAGCCCTTACATAATACTAAACGCACTTTGAGAACTCAGCAAACTTTCATCGAAACGAAAGCTTAACTCATTCCAACACTTTACTCTGTTATCTGAAGTAGAGGGCGTTTTAGTTTCTCTAACCCCCCCTTGGAAACCTTCTCCACGATCTGGTGAGCCGAAATTCTTAGTCGATTCCGTTCCCGCTGCGGTTGTGTGCCTCACTTGTGTCTGAACGGCTGTCCCGAACGGTCGATGTCAGAGCTCTTCTCTGCTGCTTTTAGCAACACAGAGAAACCATGTGTTTTAGAGACTGTAATGTTGACTTCTCCGCCGAGTTATCGCGTGCTGTGGGGTAAGCAACGATCTGCTTCTTTCCCGCGTTTGGATAAACTTTATCTTTTTTTCCCGATTTTTTTCAAAATTATCAAAATTTGATGAATTTTAAATTTTTTTTATTTGTATGGAAAAAAATTGATCTCCTCTTCTCTCGATTCTTATTATAAATTATGTTAGTAAATTAAGGAAGATTACGACACTTATACTGACTTGAATGATAATTTATTTATACTTTTTCCATTTGATGTAAATTTTTACAGGAATTTTTCTGGATAACATTCTTTCAAAATCCCAATTGCGCTCAGTAGTTCTGTTTTGAAGTAATTTTTTTTAAGGAATAAATTATATTAGAAAAAAAATTTGAAAAAATGACGACCTTTTATTTGAAATTAAAAATCACTTTTTTTAACCATAACGTTACTGAGAAAATATTCATGCTAAATTAAATTGAGTATTAGCAGGAGGAAAAAAATAAATTCTTTAATTGATCTCCAGATGAGAAAAAAGTTAATTTTGTTTTTCGAAACGCCAGTTGAGTTTTCATAGGGCTTCGAAGGTACATTAGTATTCTAATGGAACTCTTAAGAGAAATGTATCGATTATTATATCCATTACCATGCACAGGATACGAAAAAAGTGGAAAAAAGTGCATAAATGAAATAGCCGCAAGTCAAATGTTAGGAGTTTGTTGCTTCCTTTTTTTATTGATAATTCATTACTCTTAAAGCACTGAATGATATTTTTTCAGGTCTTTTGTTTGAATATCAGACTTGTTGAAAGTGCAAAACCAAAAAGCCACCTAGTGAAATATTCTTTCACCTGAATTAATGCGATTTTTTGTGAATGAAAGGAACAGAAAAAATTGCCTTTAAGGAAGATATGGATTAAGTGAACTATAAGAAAAATTGTGAAAAAATTCCTTTTTGAAGTATTTATAGATCTAGTAAATGTTATAAATTAAAAAAAAAACATCAGCATTAAGAAATAAGACTTTTTTCTACACTTACGACAAAAATGAAAATATTATTGATTCAAGTAGTGTGACTCTTTAAAAAGACTGATATACAATTTCGAAAATATTGTTTTTCTGATCTACAGAAATGAAAACTTGTTACTGTAAATCAATCAATGAAAATGTCTTAAAAATGTGCCACAAACTATTATAAGTATTTGCAACACAAATACAAAAAAGATTTTTTTCGAGAATTCATTATTATTTAAAGTGTATATATACCAATCGCAATTCGAAAAGCTGTAGTAACAAAGAATCATCACAACAGATATAGGAAAAATGCCTTTTGTACTTTTCCGTTTCAGTTTTTTTGAAATAGAATCATAATATTTATAGGCGCTACTTGTCAAACGTATACGATTGAAAAATCTTCTTTCAAAAATACAGACATCATTGAAAATGTTCACGTAACATGAGAAGGCACTTTCTTGATATACATGGAGTAAACACCAGAATAATAAATCAAGAAAGAACATAACAAACTTTTGAAGAAGCTTTCAAAAATTTAAAAATATATATATACAAGACAGTAGATTTAACCAACAAAAAATGGAATTCTAGATACAAAAGAAATAAAAGTTTGTGAGTATAAAAATAACCGTGCTTCCTTCAAAACAGTTATACTGCCAAAATCCCATCGCAAGCTTTATGCAGGTCTCCTGCATTTCGTTTCTTAGAACGTGAGACTTGAACAAATATTGTTTACTCTCTCTTGCGATTCGGATATTTTTTGAATTTGTTCTACTGTGTCAAACCAGTGACTTGAATTCAGAGTGTTCGTGTTATCTTTTAAGTATTGAGAATCCTACTTCATCTGTTCTTAAACTGTCTGGACTGCTAATGGAATGACTTTATCCACAAAGATGAAAGCCTTTGAAACTACCTTGATGTTTCTTTATCTATGGTCTGGACTAGGTGAGTAAATTTATTTTGTTTTGAGAGTACACATTTATTTTACATTTGAGTTAAGATACTTTCAAATCTGTTTCAGCTACTTTTGAATATATTTTTCCTGAAAATAATAGTCTTCTTAATAATTAGTTTATATATAAATTGTATAGGTAACATAGTATCTCATATAACTGATTAGGTAAAATACATTTTTATGCTCTAATATTAAATAAATTGTGCAATTTATATAAAAAGTGTTTTTCACCATGCGATGAACTGACTTTAAATTCGAAAATTAAAAGTGTAAGAATTTTTGAGATTTTAATAATAATATGGAAATAAAAAAAAGTCTGCCTTTATATATTTTAATTTGAAGTACTCTAATTTAAAGAGAATAAATGCTGAGCGTAGGATATCTGTAACATTATAAATGTGTAATAAAATGTTAATATTCTAATGTGTTCTGAATTGTGCATTTTAGATTTAAAATAATGTTATATTTAAATTAAATTAACTCATTTTTGAGATATTCTACTTGAGGGACAATTGCTTAAATGACAGGCATACAAAAATATCACGCGATAAATCCCTGAAAAGAAGTAAAGCTATAATTTACAGCTTCATAATCTGTGTAACAGGAAAATAATTTAGTCAAATGATCTTTTTGCAATGTGTTCCATAGTCTGCTTTTAAGACTTAAGATAAATGTTATGCAATTAAATAAATTTAATTTAGATTTTGAGGGATTTTGTTTGCGTGAAAATTACCAAACTTTAACGAGAGTCATTCAAGAACATAACGTGATAATACATTACAAGAAAATGTACTAATTATTTTTATTTCCTCAATTCTTAGGTTACGAGTATTTTCAATTCAATCGAAATTTTTACCTTACCGAACCTTCTAATTCTAATGATTTTTTTAAAATTTCATTATCTCTAAATTATTATTAAATAACATGCTTACATATATTGCTGAATATGATATAAAATGGTACGTATCATTTGACTCGGCATGTATGTTATTTAATATGCCTTTATTTGATATTGATATCAGATTATTTTCTTAATGATCTCATCCTTTAAAAAAGCTAACGTACGTCTTTAGTTACTGTCGATTATAAGAATTACTTATTTTTGCTAAGTACGTTACTTTAAAGTCTCAGTCGAATTATATATATTTCTAAAGTTAATTGAAAAAGTACTTTTTTGCAGTTAAAGATTTTAAATAATTATTTGTAAAACGTTTGTAGTGTTGTAATTATAATGATAAAATATCTTTACCGAAAACAAACCTTTAACATTTACATTTAAGAACAAATATTTAAGAATTTTTGTGCAATGTTTAGTACCGATATAATCTAAAAAAAAATTCTTCTTCAATAACTAAGCACTGAAACTATATTTAATACTCAATAATTAGAATCTCGAATTAAAATAAATGGCAATATCAATACTGAAACCAGTTGTGGAAAAAAAAGCATTTTTACCAAAAATATTTTTTTTCATATTACATTTATTAATGAAACGTATATCATGATGTTACTTGCCATACTTTAAGGTTAAATGAATCTAAATCTGAAGTAATTTCCAATAAAACATGACTGGTGCAAAGAAAAAAGAAACATAAATTCTTTGTAAAGTACTTGTCGTAGTCTCCCACTACCCCTTTGCATATTATCTATGTTTGGATATGTAGGATTCATAATTAATGACTACTCAAATAAGAAATCACTTATTTATTATTTCTTTAAGATAGAAATTCACAATTAATAATCAACTTTAAGAACAATAAATTATCATGGAGTGCGATCAGATTTAAATTATGGACGACGGAATACTAACTGATATCACGAGGGGAATAACACGTACAATCAAACTACACATTTAAATCTAAACTACAAATATTACAGACCTGAAATCTTCTTCAGAAGGAACTTGGAAACTAGTAGAATTTATGAAGAGGCTATAATCTAGGATATCTTCAATAACTTCTGAACCGCCTTAATGAATCTTTTTCAATAATCTTCTTTCCTCTATCAAATTTCACTTCATTAAACTAAACGCTTAGAAACACCTTCTTAAGCAACCACGTAGTTTACTTTTCAATCCCAAACACGGAGTTCTACTCTATCAAACCACTTAGTCATCCTCTACTCTTCATTTCATTTCTCCTTTTTATATCTCTTTCGAACTCGCTAAACCCGAAACTATCTTATTTGCATAAGTCACACTTTCAGCTCTCAGTGGGGATTGGTCAAAATAAATACAATTTAAAGTTTTTAAGAGAAGGTTAGTGAAACGCGTAAGCACCCGTCACATACTTGTTTTCAAAGAAATAATTTTCAAACTTACGCTTGGCATTTTTCTTATAATTGGAACTTATTGATTTATTTTTTATTACTATTTAAATATTCTACTAAGAATGGATATAAATCACATTAAATAATTCATATCTACTCGTATAATTAAATTGAAAAATCGTCATTAATATATATAACGCTAACAGAAGAAATTTCGCTGTCACAAGCTCATGGCCGTTGTTACATCCACTTATTCTAGGGTTCGACTCTCGGTGACATTAAATACCCAACAAGTATTGGGGTGAAACTTTTGAAGCTCAAGGTATTGGGACGTAAAAAACTAGGAGTGGCGTGCTAACTCAGTTATACTCGTCATTTCTTTCGGCTTAAAGTTATGAAGTCAGTTACCATTAGCCTTAATATTGCTTCAAAATGTAACGTCACGTACCATTCAATCGACTTTATCATTTAATAAGGATTGAGATTAGTGAAATAATTTTTATACAATGATGATGAAGCAAGAGATTGTATTTGCAGTTTCAGCATTCCTTATTTGAGAAGTTTATCATAGTTCAGAGGATGTAGCTCAGCTACATCATCTGAGATAAGAAACAACAACAAGATGTTTATTGTATTTCTTGGAATAAAAGTTTTGAAGTGTAGAAAATTTATTTAATTTTAAATATATATTTATTATATACATATATATAGTTATAAGATAAAAATTATAATTTTCGAAGGCATTACAAAATATTGGGATGAAATTAAATTTTTGTCAAAAAAATTATTCTTCCGCCTTTTAAAAAGAAAACATTTGATGCTTAATGAATTGATTTTTGGATTGCATTGAGTATCTTTTAAAGGGCTAAGAAAGAATCTTTGCATAAATGGAAAGAAAAAAACGAAACTGAAGCAAACAGTGTAACAAGTACTTTTCCTGAAATAGAGATTTAAAAAAAAATAGTTAATGGAAAGCATAGGACACACAAAAAATAGTCTATTTAGAGCTATAGAAACCTTTAATTAGATCTTTTTTTTTCGCGACTACATTTTCAAAGTTATTTAATTATTAATATAGTATAAAGGGAAAACCTCTCTTTGGGCACTTAGAACATATTTAGATTTTAATTAGCTTCAGCATGCACAAGTTTTTCAAAAGTGCAGTATAGCATTATAACATGTTACAGACCATTACACTCAACACAAACTCTACTAATTTCAGTTTTATCTCGCATGTTCTTTTTTTTGTACCTACATTTACTTAACCCATGTTATCCATTTAGAATACAAAGTGGAAAGGACTAAAATAAGTAAACGATAAAAAATGAATAGTTAAAAGCAAATGATTTTCTTGAAAAAAAATTTTCAACAATTCGTAAAAATGGAGTAAGGGTACGTAGTTTAATATAATGTGTTTTAATATATAAAGTAGAACCAGAATGTATGAGAATTGTTATTAATGCGTCTTCACTCCCATCGATAATGAACATTCAAGCCACTGTGCTCGAGTTTTAGTTTAATTATACGCGGCATTTTTTAATCATAAAATAAATCCTGTATGTTGATACACACACACAAACACACACACACATATATATATATATATATATATATATATATATATGAATTATACGCCAATTTTGAATTTACACTAGTTTGTTTTTATCTGATAAACATTATAACTTATTAACTCCTTAACTTAAGCAGTCGAGATAATTCAATCACACTAAATAAGTCAATTTGTGCACAAACGAGATAATACGAGTGGAAACATATTTTATGTTGCTGTAATTTTCACATTCTTATATACGATCGCCGTCTGCCGTTATGGAACTAATTGATGATCTTTCATCAGTATTTCGTAAATTTAGATAAGATTTATAGTAGATACAGATAAAGGTTTTAAAAAAAGTATTTTTTCATTTGTTAAACATCATCATCTGGAAAGCATATGTTTTGTATAAAAAATAAGGGAGTGAAAAAAATGCGAGACTTCAGAAGCAAACCAAGAGAAAGTATTGTACAAAGTTATGATTGCTGTAAAATATAAAAGAAATCAGAATGGCCAAAATTTTCTGGAATTATACTACTAACCAAACATCGTTTTCCCAGTTTTGATCCTTCAATATAAAAAAGAAGTGCCCTCAAGTTACAGCTCAAGACACTGCAAGATTGAGCTAACAGGAATAGCAAAGGAAACAAAAAAAAAGAGTCGTTGCGTGTGAAATAATTGCAATGTTGGGCTACATGCTGCACTTAGCTTCCAAATATATCTAACAAAGAATTTTAAATCACTTTTTTAAAAATAAATACTATCATTATTATTATTTCTGTTGAGAAGGTTGGAATACATATTGTACCGATAAAAATATGTTTTTTTTTCTTTCGAAATAGCTTTTTGAAAAAAAAAGATAATAAGTGTCAATTTATGCGAGAGATTCCAATAAATTTGGTTTCTTCTGTAATGTTGATCAAAACCAAAAATTAAAATTAAAATCTTGATAATTTTTTGGGGGCCAAAATAAGGTTTTAAAATGTGTTTTCTTAAATAAAAAAAAATATTTTTTCCAGTTTTTTTTAAAAAATAGGTGTACGCTAAGGGGTTAGTTCAAAAAAAAATTATGATATGATTTTAAATAAGAAATTTGTTTATCATATAATGCAAATATGTATCATATAATGCATATAATGTTTATCATCCCTATCATTTTAAAAGTATATCTCTTAAAATGAAAAAAAAAAACCTTAAGATAATAAAATACATTTTTATCCTTATTGACAAGCTTTTTTTAAGAAAAAAGAAGCTATTTCCTTTATTGGAAATTTCCAAACTAATATTTTCAGAAATTGGTGTATATTTTTCCTGGAAGACAATGACATAACGGATAACATTAGGGCCTACTGCAAAGTAAGGATTTGCTTTTAATATTTTACATGTTTGTTAAATACGTACTTTGAGTCAATCAGGCTTTGAGGCCTCTAAAATTTTGGGTCTTCTAGCTGTGAGAGTGTGCATTACGATACTGCGTGTAGCATATATTTCTTATTATTTTTAATACTTGACTTTTTATATCAGGTTTGTATAAAGCAATTAAACATAAAGTGTAAAAAGTATTTATATCAATTATTGCAATAAAATTTTAACGCATGCGTTTTGATTCTGAGAGAAATTACATTAAATTTAAAAACAAATGTATCCAATAAAATTAATAAAAAGTTAAATGCATTTTAGGATACATTTAACTATAAATTTAGAATGGAAAATTGAAGTTTAATATTATCAATATACAGGATATATATAGGATATACAGGATATAATACAGGATATATATCTTCAATTTACATATAATATAAAAAAATATGTATAGTCCACACAAATCTCCACCCCAGATGGGAGTGGTCATGTTTCAGTTTCAGTTTTGTTAATTTAGTTCCATTGGTTACCAGATATTAAAGTTTCTTAGTCATTAATTACCGATTATTAAAAATTGACTGAGTTTCGTCTCCAAGAAGTTCACGTATAATTTATTGAAATGAAGAGTAGTGGCTTGTGTATGGAAGTATTTTTAAACTTGTATATTAGAACCTTCCAAAAATGAGATTGAGACTGAAGAATATTGCTTTGAAATTTTCATCTATTTCCTCTTTTAAATGTTGCATTTATTAAATTGAAATGATGGAATAATATATTTTGATGATTGAATTGTATAATTTGAATAACTTATATAATGTGATTTATCTCATTTTCCTAATTAAAAACATGTATTTCTGAGAAAATGTTCGAATGTGTCTTAAAGAAATAAATATGTTTGCTGTATTCTTAAATGATAACGAAGTATCCAATAGAAAACAAACTACATGTTAAGAAGTGTATACTATTGGTGATGAAGAAAATAAACCATCTAAGAAAAAATTATATATAGCAGGGACAAATTATTAAACATTATAAAAAGAAGACAAACTATTTAAAAGGAAATTTTATATAATTGGGGATACTTCGAAATTCTTATTCCTGTTAGATTACTTTGAGAGTGGTTGTGTAAAAGAGAAAAAACACACATGTTCAAAACGGGTAAAAAAATTACAAATAACTAAGGGTTTATTAGATAATTTTTAAAATCTTAGTCAATATTTCAATGGTTCTAAATGTTGTTTATTTAAAAATGTTCTATACTCTAAATCAATAGTGACTCTAATCCATTACTTTATTCAAGAAATATTTATAAAAAACGTTTTTAACTAATCTGCATTTTGAGCCCTACAACTTAAATCAAAACTATGCAATTATTACATTTACTTTTTAAGTCATGTTAACACGCCCACATCTTAGAAAAATGTTTTTCTTAGTTTTCAATAATATTTAATCTGAAGTTTTTCAATGTTTTAATTTATGATTCATATCTAAGTGATCTTCCAGGTATTACATTTTAAGAAAAATAAAATAGTTTTTGAAAAATATTACAAAGATTAATTAAAAGTTTTATGATAAATATATCTTTAGAGATAACATGTAATTTTTGTCTGACAGTTTAAAATGAAGATCCGTTTATGAAAGATTAAACTAATTAATATACCTAAAAATAAATTGAAAGCGAAGCCATATTTCATGCATTTTAAGATTATCGAAATTAGTAATTTCTAAACAAAAATGAGAATCTAAAAAATATGTTGAGAAAAAATAATTAATAGTTTGATCCAGACTTAAGGAACTTAAGAATAAATATGGACATTTATTAGGAAAGTAGTTTGGGTCTTATAATCAAAGTTGCAAAATTGATTACTTGAATGTAATTAACAAGTTAAAAGTTTATTTTTGTAACTCAACTCAACTGAATAGCTACAAAAATTTACATTTAAAATGTTTGATGGAAATTCCTCTAAATTATTTAAATTAATGAAGCTTTTATCGTGAATATCAATAATTGGGATAATATGAAATTATTATCATACTGGAAGAAAATGAAATCCTGTTTAGAAATATAATAAAAATATTCATTAAAGCAACACAGAAATAATATTGCTAAATCATCTAAATGCTTAAGTTACATAAATGTCTAAAACATGTATCGGGATACATATTTAAACTACACTTAATATAGCATCAACTAATTACAAGGAATTTTGAGCAAATGTGATTTAAAATATTAATCCTCGTATAAATTTTTAATTCCTGATAGTTAATTTTAGGTATAATAAAAAATAATGAAAATATAATAGCCTAAATTAATTTATAAAATATCAAGATGTCTTTGCCAGAATATATGCCATCATAGGATTATTTTAACTCACTTATTTTAGTTAAGAGTTCAAGGGGATTTTCATAGTAAACTAAAAACATAAAAATAATAATAGACAATTATAAAATCATTTTTCATCTATGCAGAGCGTATGCATTCATACATAATTGTTTTTCATTATTTTTCAAACTGCATTTCATATAGTTGATTAATGTCACCGTTACTTGATTTACAAATTATATGTCAAGTTCTAACTTTTTATCCAAAGAAAAAATACCGTAACAAATTGCGGATTCAATGATCAATTATTTACTTTAAGGCTGTAGTATACTCAGAAGTCTTTCAAGAACAAGCAACTTCATTGTAATTGAGGTTCCTTTGCTTTATTCCAATACTTAAATTTAAAGTAAAGAATTTTAACTTGTTCTGAATTGAAAGGATTTTTAGATTCCTAACTGAATGAAGTTCTTGCAAGAAAATAAATAAAATCTTCTCATTTTCAAACTTAAAAAAAAACATTTTAATTTTAAAATATTCCCTATGAAAAAAATAAAAATGTGTTACCTTTTACAAAAAAAATAAATACTACATGCATTTAATTTTAAAATTTTTTAATGAATCTTTAAAGAAAAACAAGATACTTATAAATAAAGATAAAGAACTGTTTTTTGGTTTTTGATCACATATTTCTAATTTCACTTACTTTATCAAGTTTGTCCACCAAATAACATAATTAAAATTGCTTCAATGGAAACAGAGTTGAGTTGTGCAAACGTAGTTCTTGACAACTTATCATATAATACAGTAAATTTAAAAATAATTAAGAAAATACGTAAAATAAAATTTTCTCACTTAACTCTTTTTCTCTTAAAATAATATTATCATAGCACAGTTTCATTTACTTGAAGAAAAATGATTTTTACTAAACTCATTTATTAGAAGCCAATAAAGACTTAGAAAGGATATAGATTAATTCACAATGCTTTCACATTTTAATAACAGCTTTCTAAAGATATTTTATGTTTCATATCAACCTTTTCGATTCTTAAGACTTTCGTTAAATAAATTGCCAATTATTTTCTCCATTTTCGCTTACGGATTTATTGAAATGATTGTGAACAGAGGATTTACGATTGTCGAAAATTTATCCTCATTTTAGAATCTTGTAATTTCGAGAAAGTTGAATTAATCTTTCCACGCTATTTTATTTCCAGTTATTCCATTATTACTTAATGTTTTGTTACAGATTTATTGAATGACTTTCTATAAAATAAAATAACATTAAATGAATCTTTGCGAGGAAGATTTAGTGCTGCTACAGTTTTGAAGAAATCACAGATTAAATTAATGAAACTTTATTAAAAATATTTTGCTACTGAATTGCGTACAATTTTTAGTAATAAATTTTTTAATGTAAAGGTATGCACTTCTTAAGTCCATTTGCTATTTCATACTTTTTAAAGAAATATTTTCCTTTTACGGCTTATTTGAAAATGTATTCAATGTACAAGAACTAATAATTATCCCCATTTTTAGTAAAATTTCTTAATATATATATATATATATATATTTCTGTGGCTCTATTTTAAATATATAACTTATTTAAAGATAAAATGATTTTTTTATTTTAATTATCTATCTATCTATCTATCTATCTATCTATCTATCTATTTATATATATATATATATATATATATATATATATCATCCTATAATGTTATAAAAAATTACGTTTTTAAAGATGACAAATATTTGAGTTAAATGAGTTTTATGCAGTCTAATTTTTCTAAGTTCTGTTAAACATGTAGACATGTTGTGGAAAATTCTGTATATTTTTTTCGACCAAATAAAAAATGGGTTAAAATTATTGTTACATTTAAAATTAATTTCAAATATTTAAACATGTATTGCCTGTCAGATTTGGTATTGAACTTACAGATGAAAAATATCCTTAAAACATATACATTAACTCAGCAAAATTGTAGTATTTCATATTCTCTGTTTAGAAAGTATCATATTATTAAAGGAAAAAAATATTCTAGATACATGATTTATGCAAATTTATACGGAATATTATTCCCCATACAAAGCCTGCGAGCTTATATAGCTACATAATAGGATTTGATATGTACATACGTGTGGCCTATGCCGAAACATGTCTGACATGTAGGGCACGTCACGCTAATGTTGTAAATTACAGGTTAGTCCACGGACTGTCAATCGAAAAGCACGCTATGAGTATACATTTCATGTTAGAGAATTGTCCAAAGTAATTGAAATTGAATCAGAGGAAATTGTTTCGTTCTAGAGTGGCAGAATCATGAAATTGATGTAACAAAATGCATGTGAAAGTGCATGACTTGCAATGTTTATTTGGCAATAACAAATGCTGTACCAAACGTTTACTCAAATCAATTCTACCTCGATTTATTTATTAAGTAATACATCATTTATACCTTCACACACGTGCAGAAACTAGGAATGATAATTATTTTCTTCTAGAAAACTTAAGCTCATCACAAATTGAAATTTGAGAAACTGTACGTACATTTTAAACATAGATAGACGAAACATGCATTTAACTCCTTTTTTTCTTAGAAATGAGTCATCTGTTGTATATTTATTATTTTTAAAGTAGTTTAATATTTGTTGTATAATTTTTATTTATTTTAAAAAATAATGAAATATTTTGTATAAAATATTTACTAGAATGTTTAAAAAAATTAACTTCCTTATTTGTAGAACTTGTGATATTTTCATTAAAAAATAACTATTTGATATTTTTTAATAGTTTTTGTAATTTTTAATATTTTCTCAAATACTTTTAATGCTTTTTGCTTAATTATTTACCAAATTTAAATTTAAATTCAAAATACTTTGCGGAAAATACACAAATTATGTGGAATTAAATAATACATACTGTAAAGGAAAATATACTTTAAAATGTCGATACATTTTTCAGGATGTGCACTAAATAGAAGTTAATATTTGGATTCATTGTACAAATTGATTACTGATGCATCCTTATATTGTTTCATTCTTCGATTGTAAATAACTATTTCAGAAGTTGTAGAATGCAAAAGATTAATTTTCACATCCCACTAAACATTCTATATGCAACTTTATGATATTTTTCTTTTTGTAATTCTATAAATAGTTGACTGAATTCAACAAATCTTTGAAAGTTCAACATTGAAATTGGTTTTAATGATGAAATAAGGAACATTTTGTTACTAAATAAGTCGCCTTTCTTTTTTTTCTGTTAAGGAAAAATATAAATCACTTCATTCCGCAATCACAGTCAAATATCATATCACATTTATCCTTTGAATGACGTATGATACTATTATAAAGACATATATATGCAATAAGTTACAATAAATAAGTATTGATTAATACTCTTCATGTGATTTCATTTTGATGATTAATGTTCAGGCTCTTGACATATGTCACGTACATATGGGTAAATCTAATAAATATGAGATTTCCGATTGTAGGAATCGACCAATAAAAATCTCACTAATTTATCAAAAGGGAACCAATTACTGTAACATTTAACATTTTACATTGATTGGAAAGCTTTTAATCGAGTTTTGATTCAATGTCATCAAATGAAGCACATTTAATTATGAGCTTACGTGTAAAAAAACAATATTAATATAAAATTATATTAAATGAAAAAATGAAATTTCTTTTTAATTTTGGAAATTTTTGAAGAGTTTCATATTTGAGTGATGTTTTATGAAAGTACAATTAGATTTCCTTCAATCAAACAAATATAAATATGTCTGGTTATCTTTCCCTTTCAAATTTTTTCAGTTTTTATTATTTATTTTCATTTCTCTCTTGTAGAGAAATTTGACTATATATATATACATATTATCAATTTTTTTTAAAGAAATTGTTTTCTTTAGATATTTTTGGAACAGAATTGTACAAAATGAAATACAGAATTAGAACAAGAGCAATGCCTAGTTTTTTATAAATAACAAAATTAAAGTTAAACTTCCGAAACAAAATAGATATTTATGTGAAATATTTTTATACATTTGAAGACTAATTAAAACACCCACACATTGTAAATGTACCTTTAAAGTAAGTAACGTATTATGAAAGATATTAAATTTGTCCTGAAAGTTGATTTTGTTGATATAAAAAAAGTTTAAAAATTTAAAAATGACATTTCTCACTTATATATATTTTAAAAAATGTATCCATTTTTCATTTATTCTTTACTGTTTTCCTAACCATTATTAACGTTGAAATATTTTCACCAATAATGAAAAAAATATGTTTTTAGTAAATGAAAATATAAATGAATGTAAATTTTTTCCAGAGAAATTATTTTCATTTTTGTAGAATTATCTACTTTGTTTCTTTTCTAATAGTTCATTTAAAATATGTGATTGTCACACACAGGCCTATAGCTTTATAAAGATACATTGGTGGCAAACTAAAAAATCATAAATTAAAAAAAACGATATCATATGTGTGTGTGTGTGTGTGTGTATGTAATAGCTACAACAGAATGATTAAAAAAAAGGGACTAGTAAAGAAAGGAACTAGTAGATTCTTCTTGAAGAAAAAAAAGCTATAGAATCAAGCAACATTCTTTATCAAAGTGTTCACCAGGGAATTTTCTACTTTACTTTCTGTAATACAAATGAGAGCCAGCTGGGCTCAGTCTTCAGGGAGACCGAGGTTATCTTCTGCGCTTAGAAAGCAAAGAAGTTGAGCAGAATTTCTTAAATTTAAACTCAGATCACAGACTGTATCTGACTGTTCGGGGAGGGACAAATATAATCAAATGCAACTCATATCTTGTTTTTGGGAATTTTAACATAAACAGTTAAAAACAATATATCATTCAGGTTTCAAAATAACACATGTTTTCTATATTTTGCTTTTTAAATGGATTTAGTTTAATAAATGACAAAACTTGGAATCTGAATATTTTGCTACTAACAATCTAATTGTTAACAATGATAAAAGGAAGATTATCATTATAAAAGTAATTAAATATGATAGTCAGTAAACATTGTTTCAATAATGTTTACTACTTTTTTAGATCTACAGTCACTACTCTTTTTCTTTAAATGTACACTTATTGCCATGAAAATTTGGCCACCAAAAAATAAGAATGGGGTTATTGTGACACTTGGCTTGAAGGTACGTGTCAAAAAGATATGTAAACGTTTAGATATGCAGCTGATTGCGCATTGCGTAAAGTTAGAGTTTGTTTGCGAGTATTTAATCTGTTGTAGAGGGACGCCTTTAAGTTAGAAATCTAGACGCCTTTAAGTTAGAAATCTAGACGCCTTTAAGCTAGAAATCTAAACTCCTTTAAGCTAGCAATCTAGACGCCTTTAACCATTAAGCTTCTCCATCGGATGCAGTATGAGCAACTGTAAGAGTTTGATAGAGGAAGACTCATAAAGATGATGGAACCGATTTGGTCCGCTTAGTCAGTAGCTTCCTACCTAGCTGTTTTGACTTTACTGTGAGGAAGTATTGGGATTAATGAACGAGAAAAGGGCCTGTTGTATGTTGATTAGGCTCAAAACTCCATCGATAAACTAATAGCTAAGAAAACTGTATCATCATACGAAACACACGCGCAAATCATCAACTGTCTCATTGGCAGTCATTCATACTCATGGAGCATTTCACTATGGAAGCTTGTATTAGTCCGTACTATTTCATGGAGACTGGCTGAATCACACTTGCTATCGTGGTGCCAAATACGTGTACTGGCATTGACACCCACTCACTGTCACCTCCGTTTGAAATGGTACAGCGCTAAAAGGAATTGGATTAATCTAATGGAATTATGTTGCCTTCAGTGATGAATCTAGGTTCAATTTGGTCTGTTCTGATAATCGTGTAGGTGTGTAGGGGCCCAGTGGGGAGCGTCTGAATCCTTCCTTCGATGTACAATGGCACACCATTTACACCATTAGTGTGATGGTATAGGGTGTTTTCGCATACGAGATAGTATCACCTTTAATATTGAACCGCGGCACCATTGTAGCCAAGAGGTACGTTTCTGACTTTCATCAACTACTACATGTGTTGCCACTCATAGCAGGGCACTCGTCAATCATTGCATTCCCACACACAGCAAAAATTTCCCAGGATTGTTTCAGCTACATTTTATTTATTCTCTTTCCTGCTCGATTCCCTAATTTATCACTAATTGCACTTATATGGGATGTTAATTTATTTTATCAACAGATCAGTGAAAGAACATGAACTATTTATCTACTGAAAATAATTTGTTGAAATATCTAAAAAATTTCGATACAAATAAGATTCTTGCCGTTTTTTTAATAAAAAATTTAAATTATTATCAAAGTCAAATTATTATTATATATTCCATTTTTTCATATTATTATATAATTGAACTTAAATAGAATTAACATCTGTCTTTAGAGAAGAAAGAATTCTTAGCAAAAAGAATTAAATGCTGAATAAATTAAGTATTTCTATATTTAATGAATTTTTCTCAAGATTTATTAAGGGGCTTTGGACAAATATTATGCTTTTTTTTCTATCAAACTTAAAGATATAAGGTTGTTTCCATTTTAAAGTTAATCACAGAAATAAGTCTATACAATATAAACATATCGTTACATAAAGAGTCTCTCTAAACGTATTCAGTTATCTAAAGAGATTTCAAAAGAGATAAAAATTGCGTTTATGTATTAGAATATAGATAAGAGACTATCTTAACAATCATTTTACTGTTTCGTAATATGAATCGGAAGTATTTAAATCAACCACTTCGGAAGTTTTACTGAATTATCTCAAACTCCATGGTATAAGAAATAGGGGTATATTTACTCATTTAAGTAGCGATGTATCGTGTTTTAAGCTAATATTATGCAAATATAGGCTGTTATCTGTCATTTAAATCATGGCGAAGTGCGTTGCATACATTCTAATAAAACGCACTAACTCCATATTATGTGAAGATTGCTTACTGGCAATCGTTAAATAAACAAACAGCTAATGAAAGTGGAGCCACTGAAAGGATTCTGTCAGTAACACTTAAGTAAAGAAGATATAGTATCTCTGAGTGTTGTCACTAGAGGCGCTGCTTGGAATAAAATATCGAGATTAAATTTGGAGAGGAGTATTACTTAATGCATGCGATTAGTATAATTTAACTTGCTGGGTAAAATAAAGGTGCATTAAGCCAACTGCAAAAAGCATTTATCCTTCTTAAAGGAGTCTTTATTAGCACAGAAGACAATTTTATTCATTACAAAAAAAATTATACATTTTGTACTCTATGGAATTACTATTGTACATAAATCAAGCAATCCTTTTTTTTATTATCAAGCATTTTTGTTTTGTATATTCATTTACATTTTTAGAAATACCTGGATAAGTTATTAAAATAATCAATAAAAAGAAAACATATTATTAAATATAAATAGTAAACATAATTTAAATATTAATATCGTATTTTACCCTAAGAACATAGATTCTTATAGGATATTAATAATCAACAAAATCAATGTATTAATAAATCCCTTATTACTTTTACACACTGTAAACTAATGAAAGTCTTTAAGTTTTATCCATGTAGAAACTGTAACTATGCAATAAAATATTTTTTTTAAATATGAAGAAAAAAATAAACTTATAGAAACTACTTTCAAAAATGGTAGTCCTATTGATAGAAGCATTATAATTTATTTTTGAGAATTTGTCAAATGAATAGATCTCATTAAAGAATTGCATGCAACTTAAATATTTTTTTAAAAAAATATGGAAAGTTTTACCACATTTAGGTAAATAAATTTTACATCCCTATGTCATTTTTAAACGAATGATACTTTGTTAATGATAGCAAGATTTCAAAAATTTCATTTATAATATCCGAGTTTAAATTATTGAGTTACAATATAGGTTGCTGATATATAAAAGGAAATATACTTCTATATATAAGGAAATATAATACAGGTAAACAATTATGTATACATAAATTTACGTGTACTTCTATTTTCATACGATATAAATACTCCTGTAAATACAATATAATCCAATATAATCCAATATAACACAAACATGTAAGCTCCAACCTGTTTGCTATAGGACTCTACATGATAGTAAGTGTTTGAATTGACGACACTTTTATTAGATCACTTCGATTTATCACGTGTTGTATTCTGGCCGGCCACATATTTTACTTCAAAATACTGAATGTACCAAAATGTATTGTTTTAGTTCAAAATATCAATAATTTTTCTAGGGGCTGAGCATATATTTCGAATTAGTCAGAGGTTCATATTATCGAAGGTTAGAATTAGCGAGAGTCTACAGTATTTTTGCAGTGGATTTTATGCAAAATGTACCTAAATGTAAGGATTTGCTTTGAAAATTAAAAAAAATAGTTTTTGATTAATTATTGCTCATACAAATTTATTTTAATTTAAAATGGTATTTTTTTACAGTAACAACTACATAAATATACAGATAATTCAACGAAAAATTTTTACTTTCTTTGCTTTTAATTTAAGTGAGTGAGAACCATTTAAATTGTGGTGCAAAAAAGTTCATTTTTCCTTGTCACAGCCTTACCTTAAAAATGTTTTAGCCCGGTAGCAAATGCGTATTAGATACTAACGTTAAAGGTCTCGCGGGGTGACTGAGTCATCCGAATCCTTTTTTTATAATTATTTTTATTGTTCACGATAAAAGTCACAATTTTAGTAAATAATTTAAGAGAAAATATATGTACTTACCTACTTCAAAAGACTTTTCAATTTTTCTTTGATAATTTGAGAAAAAATCCAACATAACTGAACGAAAATGTTTCAAATGTGCGTGACCTTAATAAAAGATTCAAATCATACACACTTTTTGCTAAAATTACAGGAATGTGTGTTATTTGCAGGCAAAACTGTCATATTTTATTCACGTTATTGCAGTTCTGCTATCCTTTGCTGATCGATAAATATCCTGTTAAACCTTTCCTTGCTTGTGTCTTTTTATAGAGTGAATATTGTCTTGCGGTACACTTGTGGCTTCATATTGTTCTTGATGGAGTTCTTTAAGTAGCAATTGAAAACTTTCCTTTCGTTTCATGTTTATCGCTTTTTTTTCAGATTTACTTTCTATATCATGACTAATATGCATTATTTCAGCAGTTTTTTCCCTTGCTTGATTAGTTTCAACTTCCGTCAATAGAGATCACAGATGCCCATTTCTTTTTTTTATATTCTGCTCATTTACATTTTTAATGATAATAAGTCGTACAACACAGCAATCAAAATCATTAAGCTGTTCATAGGGGGAAAATGTAGCATGTTCATAGAAAGTATTTTGGAACAAAAATGGTCGCGCGGGGAACTCAGTTAAAACATGTACCTTAATATTGTAAAAAACGCTTACAACTCCCCACAAAAGAGGGATAAATGTGACAAATGCATTTTAGTTCTCATTAAGACCGTCATTTTTCAGGATACTGTCAAGAGGCTATTGGTAACAAATAAAATTTTACCAGAATTAACGATTTCAAAAGCCTGGGTGACTGCGCCTCACGCTACCGCTCCCAGGTTCAAAGTGTATTAATTCAATATAAAAATTATGGCTGTAAGTTCTAAAAAGGAATAGTGTAAAACGTTTTTCATTACGATTTATATGTTTCAGAATACTCAAATAAATCTTGACCAAATTTCGACACATTGATCACATCATTTCTCTTCATAACGATTCAATTTATTTTCATTATATCTACATTCATAAAATTAGGCATAGAAAACCTTTATAACGAAGCACAAAATCATAACAGCTGTGGAAACAGTGTATTCATAGCATTTATAAAGTATTGCACAATTACATGTAGGTTTGCTGCGCAATGTATTTATTTGATCGTATGTATTTATTTATTAATATTTATGTATTTGTGTATACAATTATATATACAATATTTATGTATACAATGTATTTATTTATTAAATAATTTTCGTTAATAAAATTAATTTTGAATCCGTCATAAATGTTTAATAGATCTATTTTGTCATTTTATAGGCTTAATTATTATTTATCTTATAAATATAAACAAAAAATTTACATACTGCTGGAATGAAAATTTTATTCAAAAATAAAACCTTTATTTACAATTTATTATAAAATACCCTACTTAGCATTAATTCTTACAACAAAAATTTATGTCAGGTATATAATTTTTGCAATTTATTCTAAAATTATTTATTCACAAAACTACATCTTTTAGCAACATTTTTTTCCGAAAAAATGCGCAGGAAATGAGACCACATATGAAAATATCTAGCCATATAAACTATTTGATTTCTCAAAAACAGAAAGAAAAAAAAATTACTATGTTATTTTATAGGAATTTTAAAAAAATCTTTAGAATTTATTGAAAACCATGTCAAATACCAGGACTTCAAAATTTAAAAAAAAAAACATAATTCAGTATTTTATTCAACTTTTCAACGATACAAATATTTATTTGTGATCCTTTTAAAGTTTCATAAAATTTCGGGAAAAAATAGGTATTGAAAAGATATGTTTTTTAGAACTCAATCATAAAAGTATAAGAAAGGAAATAAATGCTTATTTTGGAATTTAATGCTTCAAAAAAAGTCAAATATAAATGGAAAGTAGAAATATTTCTTATCATAGATAAATAATACCTAATTTTTAAATTTCTTTAAAATATTATAAATGTTTTGAAATTCACAGAAAGTTCCATATTGAGCTATTATAGCACATAACCCGGATCTGAATAAAAAAAAACCTCGTCGAAATGTATTATAAATTACATTTATTTTTCGAAAAAAGTTTACTGATGTAAGCGTAAATATATTCTTAAACTATGAAAATCCACTCAATATTTTATGTTGCTTACTTATCTTTGAGCAATAAGGGCAATATAAAATGTGTATGCTGCGTAATAAATATGTAGTACAATTTAACAAAAGTATTTAAATTGTGTACTACTCATTTTAGAAATTTTTCTATTTTTTACATTAATAATATAAGTTGGCGCTTAGTTAAAAATTAGACACAGTCTTGTGAAATGGCATTGTATTTCCTATTAATTGAAAAAATGCGTACAAAAGCTTAACAGATTCAATATTTCGATATAAAATAATATCTTATAAAGTTTCATTTGTGAATAACCCTATATATGCAAGAAGGGAATCTTACAAAGTAAACAAGTATTAATGTCTTGAAAAAGAAATTGATTTTGAAATTATTCGAGCATAATGAACGGTTAAGGGCTTAGATATTCCTTCTCTTTATTTGCGTCGATAATTCCATCGATCATAAATCATAAAAATGTGAGAAAAATAAATATCTTTTTTGGATTTATAAAGTTCAGAATTTCGTATCAATTGATCGCAAACTAAATTGTACTTTAATTCTTCTTTAATGCGTTAAAAAGAAACAAAATAGTAACTCTCATCTAAAGGAACATACAAATAAAAAATACGCATGATCATCCATCTTAATCAAACGCTCCTTATATCACTTTTCTTCCAAATAAATCAACAACTTTCCCATTTCTTTTTTTTTTCTCATTGAAGAGAGTTTTCCTTTCAAAATGAGCAAAAGAATTCCACGAAGTTCTGGGATCCAACTGCATTTCGATAAATGAAATGCTGTAAGAATTTACTGTAATTCATACATTAGGAAATTAAATTTACAATTGGGGGGGGGGAACTATTTAAGAGTGTTTTTTATTCAAAAAGTTCATTCTGCATAGTTACTGAATAAAAGAAAAAATTGTTCATTTCTTTATGACAAACTCTCGAAATAATACGTTAAAGCCATTGTGTAAACGGAATACTAAGATTTAACTCGCACTATTGATTTTAATATATTTATTTCTATTCAGACTCACACATACTACAGAGTATTATTAATTTTTATATGCTTTGAAACAACTCTCCAAATTTAAAATATTGCATTTGAATTGCTACCTTTAATTTAAGAAAACATTTGTTTTCGTTTTTAAATACACACACACACACACATTTATATATATATATATATATATATTATTATTAAAAAAAGGGTGAATTTAGTTCTAATTAAATGATTTAAAAGTATTATTTCCAGTGAATTATTTTTACTAAATAAGATGCGATTATTACAAATAATTATGAAAAATTCCAGTGCAATGAAGAAAAAATAAGATTCTTAGATACTATATACGCATATCCTTTATATATGTGTATGAACATTTTTATTACATATTTTCAAACGTATTAGTTACAACGATTGGGCGCTTTAACTAAAATACATAAAAAATTTTGTTAAAATATATTTCAATAATATTCAAGATATGACCTAATCCATATATAAAGGAGAAAAGCGACTCACTTACTGACTGACTCAATGACTGACTGACTAATCACGATATCTCTGGAACTATTCAAGCTATAGACTTGAAATTTGGTAGACATGTTCCTTTCATAGAGTAGACATCCGCTAAAAACGAATTTTCCGAAATTCAAAATGTAAGGGGCGTTATAAATAAATGTTTCCATGTTTTAACTAATCGATGTACAATCTTGAAATTGGGTAAGGAGACTAGGGGCCCTTTGGGTAAGGGATTGGGCCCTTTCATAGACTAGAGATTCTCTACAAAATGAGTTTCGTGAAAATCGAATCTCAAGTGGCGTTGAGGGGGCTTAGGGGGCGTTATAGAGGATTATTTCCATTTTTAAACTATTTGACGCAATGTCTTGAAATTTGATATAAATAGATTCCTTTCGTAGAATAATGGTCAGTTACAAAACGGGTTTTGTGAAAACACACCTCTAAGTGGAGTTGCGGGGGATTAAGAGGCGTAATGGATAAATATATCCGTTTTTAAACTACTTCACCTACCTGCTTGAAAATTGGTAGACAAGTTTCTTTCATGGAGTAAATATCCACTTCAAAATGGATTTTGGGAAAATTGACTCCCAGGGGGTGTTGCAGGAGGTGGGAGGGTTAAGGGACGTTATAAATTCCGATTTTTAAGCTATTAGACGTACAGTCTTGAAACTTAGTAAGCAGATTCCTCTCATAGGGTAGAGATCCGCTACAAAATGGGTTTCGTGAAAATTGCCACCAAGTGGCGTTGCGGGACTTAAGAGGCGTTACAGATAATTATTTCTATTTTTAAACTATTAGACGCATAGTCTTTATATTTGATAAATATATTTATTTTATAGAGTAGATATCAGCATTAAGATGGGTTTTGTGAAAACAGGCCTCTAGTTGCGTTGCGAAAGCTCAAGGGGCATAATAGATAAATATTTTCGTTTTTAAACTACTTGACCTACCTGCTTGAAAATTGGTAGGCAAGTTTCTTTCATGGAGTAAGCATCCGCTACAAATGGTTTTGGGGAAATTGACTCCCAAGGGGTGTTGGGACAGATATAAATAATAAGGGCAGATATAAATAATTATTTCTATTTTTAAACTATTAGACGCACTCTCTTGAAATTTGGTAAGCAGATTCCTCTCATAGAATAGAGATACACTAGAAAATGGGTTTCGTGAAAATCGACTCCCAAGTGGTGTTGCGGGGCTTAAGGGGCGTTATTGATAATTATTTCTATTTTTGAACTACTGGATGTACAGTTTTGAAATATGATAATCAGAATCCTTTCATGGATTAAAGATCCCCTATATAATGTGTTTTGTGAAAATTGACCCCTAGGTGGTGTTGCGAAGGCTCAAGGGGCGTTATTGATAATTTTTATGCATTTTTAATTTATTGGATGAACAGTCTTCAAATTTGGTAAGAATATTCTTTCATAGAGAGTGCTGTTCCCCTACAAAATGGGTTTTATGAAAACAGACCCCCAAGTGGTGTTGCGGGAGCTCAAGTTGTGTTACAGATAACTATCCCCATTTTTAAACTATTAGACATACAGTCTTGAAATTTGATAAGCAGATTTCTTTCGTAAAGTAGAGAACCACTACAAAATTGGTTTCGCGGATTTTAACTACCAATTTTAATTTCGGGAGATTAAGGGGCGTAATCGATAAATATTTCCATTTTTGAGCTATTAGATATTCCTGCTTGAAAATTGTAGGCGTGTTCCTTTCATGGAATAAATGTTCTCCTAACAAAGAGTAAAACGAAAATTGACCCCTAAGGAGGATTACGAGTGGTCAAGAGGAGTTATAGGAAAAAATTCATGTGTTTAATTGTTAAACCCATATACTTGAAATTTGTTAACCATGTTTCTTTTTTGTTGAATAGGGATGCGCTAAGACTAGGGATGCACTAAGACTAGGGATGTACTAAGAATAGGGATGCACTACTGTACCTGTCTCAGTATACGTGACCTTAGGCGGTGTGGAGCGTGTGCAGAAGAATCAGTCAATGGGTCAGTCGGATGCGAAACACCCAGTGTTCAATTCCAAAGCAGGATGGGTACTCATTCTTCGACCCACTGAAAGAATGAAAGGCTAAATCGACCTAGCCTGGGATTTAAACCCCAGACCTGTGGAGGGAAAGTGCTATACATTATTACTCAGCTACTGGTCTTCATTTAATCATATTCTTTGTATTATTATCTTTTGATTGAAAAATCACTTTTGCAAGTCGATACATCAGTAAGTTGAATAAAACTTCATTTGAAAAATGTAAATTAACAAACTAGGCAAATTCGACCATAAATAAGAAAATAAGCTAAAAAGTGTTTTGATCAAAAAAATATATTTTAAAATGTGAACTAATAACGATAAAAAAGGAAAGTGTAATAAATAAAGCACAATATTACCGAGACATTACAATAATGTATTTTTTCTCTTTGTCAAGTGTACGCATGCAAAATTTTTGAATTAAAGCATTTTATATTAACTATTTGATAATTTAGTTCTTATTCCTCATATGTTTTTCATTCAAATATAAGAAAAAAATAAAATCTCTGTCATGACAGGAATAAAAAAATTATATTCTTCTTGAATTTTCTTGTGCAATTAATACCCTGAAAAAATCGATGCTTTATAAAAAAAAAATATGGGATGAAAAAATACGATAATGTAATTGCTTTAAAGAAAAATATGTAACAAATGTTATAAAGTAGTCTTTTGAGTTTATTCAAGCTTATGATAATGATTTCTTCAGAATTGTAAACTTTAAAGTGATTTTTCTCAGTCTGTGTACTTTCGACAAAATAGTGCATACAAAATGCTACCTCTTCCACAATTATTTACCCCCCAATTACTTAAGTTTATTCAAGGGTGTTACATATAAAGCGCGTAACAAAATTAGGAACCCATTTGCTGTAAACTGAATACTTTGTTTAAAAAAAAAGTTAAAATGTGTTAGTATTAGCTTTTTCATTGAATTAGCATGAATATGAACATTTAAATTCTTTTCTCCAAAACTGATTAATTTATAGTAAAATTGAGAGATCCCTAAAATTGTTTAAAACATCTTTAAGAATGTTACAAAAAAATTCCGATCAAAGAATAATAATTACAGAAATAGTAGAATTTTTAAATTTTCCAAATTTTCTAAAGTAAATTTACATTTTTAAAATTGTGTGAATAATATGTGAAAAATTCCATCTCGTATCATTTTCTCTGAAACCGAACATTATCAGAAATGCTAATATATAATTTTTAAATAATAAAAAACGTTCAAAGGGTACCGAGTTCACTTAAGAAAATAATAATTGATTTAAAAACTTTAAGTAACATTTTAATTTTTTTAAACTTATTTTTGAAACTACATATAAAAACCATTACTAATATTTTCTACCTTTATTTTTGAAATAAATAAATCTACATACCAAGATTAATTTTATCAGATTCTCTCCAATTTTAGGAATTTTTTTGGAAAATAATATTTAATTTTATTGTGTTTTTTTAGGAATATTATAAAAATAAATTACTTTATTCTCAGATGTTTTGTCAGTTTACTAATATCAATTCCTAAGCATGTAATTTGAGCTTTCAAACACAATCTAAGTATAATTCATGCATGACGTTAATCGTTTTCTGTGAAGGTTACTGTTCAATAATAGTAAATTTTGATATTAATTTAATTTAGATTGAAACTTATTGATAATGTAAATAAATATTTAAAAGACTTCGAAAAGTTATTAATGTTGTATTTAAATTTGAAAACTTCATTTAAATGTTGATTATCTTAATTAACAGATATTCTGCGTATTTTAATAAAATATTATTATAAATGTTTTAAACTCAGAAATCGAGATGTACTTGGATCACTGTAAGATGGAATGGTGTAATATTATTTATATTTTATTCCAAAATTGTACGTATTTCTAAATAGATTTTTTTCTAAACTTTTTTTCTATAATAATTATTTGATTTATGTCAGAATTTTTTTATTAATATTACCAATGAGGTGATGTATTTAAATAATTGATAGATCTGAAATTAGTAAATACACAAAATAACTTAGATTTCCAGATTAAAAAGAAACTTGGAAAAAATAATACTAAAATTTAATTATTGTTAATAAAATAAAAAATGAAACTATATTTTTCGTCAAAACATTCCGCTTGAAACTTTACTTATTATATGAAAAAAACATATTTTTTTTTATCATTTTAAGCTTAAATATTTTCCTAAGATTTTTTTTATTTGATGAAACTTTGAGAAAACCAAACTGCGTGGTAGATATTAAAATGTAAAATGTGAAAATATTCAATTAAAAATATTATAAAAATAATAGGTATGTATTTTTTTTTAAATATTAATTTAAGCTTCATTCTATAATTCTCTGTTGGGTGTCTATAAAAATTTCTTCCACTTCTTAACTTTTCTCTTAATTTACAAGATACTTCAAGAAACCACCGAAAGAAATTCTTCAAAATATAAGAACTAAATGTTGAAATGTTTTTCTTCCTTATATGTTGAATGTTAGTACGGAAGTTTCCTACTACATCTTATTTTTTAATAATTTAACAAAGTATTCATTATTGTATATATAAAATAATGAACATGATCTTAGTTTTTTATAAAAAATCAACTAATTGCTTTTTTTTCCTATCAAAGATTTTCTGAAAAACCATAAAAATATAAGAAATGTGAAATGTGCTTATCAGATAGTATTACTTTCTTTTTTAATCTTTTTTTATGCAGTGAATGCTAGTTTTTTTCTACATAAAATATCTGAGATTCTTCTTTTATACACATTGGAAATTATAAACGATAGCTAGTGCATTGTATACAATAAATTGTTTTTCATCATTTCTAATAAAAATGAATTATTGAATATACAGAAAGGAAAAAAAAATCAGCAAAGCAAAAACAGATATCCATTGTAATGCCTTGTTAGATACAATGCTAAAATTATTTCACAAAATTTTATTAAAACGCAAATAAAATTTATTTCAAAATTTCAATTTATATATATTCAAACTAAGATCAGATTTATTTTCAATGAAAGGATTATAGCTTAAAATTCCATTTTCTGTAAGGAAGAGAAAACTATTTTTGGAATAATTTATTTAAATTCTTCTTATGATAAATTGAAAACGGAAATTGACTAAAGCCACGCTTAAAAAATATTGGCGTAACAAAAGTAATGAAAATCTGTCCAATGAATAGACTGTATGTCAAATCTAGATAACTTCTTTCTGAAAATAAATGCCAAGTGATAAATGGTATGACAGGAATAGGTAAACCTAAGATATCAACGCCATTTAATTCAAGCATTATGAACAATGGATATAACTGACTATAAATCAATTCGTATGAACGGAAGATGCATGTGGAAAATTCGCCTTTTCGTCAGTTTCTAGATCAGAAAAAATTGACTTATCATTAATAACATCATTCAGTAGTTGGTATAAGTTATAAACCAGAGAAAAAAGGGAAATGAAATATATTTGTCAGTGACAATGATACATACTTATTGTATGCGTTAAAAATACAAAAAAAATTATCTACGTTTATACTTGCATATATGCGAGCGTTTATGAATAGGTTTTACCTTAAATAAGAAGCAATAATTTTGAGAGTCCACACATGCATTATTAAATTACTAAAACATCAGGAAATTGCTTATGTTGAATGTAAGAGCATATCGTGATTACATGGAGAAAAAAAACTATTATTATTCAAAACCTACCTATTCGTAAAAGTTGTTCTGTGGTATGGAAATTAAAATAAAATTAACTAAAAATTATTTTCAAAGAATAATATTGCCTCAAATGGGTAAAAAAATAGAAAAAAAATATGCTTAATTCTTGTTAGAAGTTTTTAGAATCAAAATAATATTATTTTTCTTTAACATAAATAAACAAAAACGATGATAATTGATAATTGAATAGTGACTAATACAATGAGCCTTGCTATATTTTATTAGACTATTCTCTCTCACCGCATTTCGACACTAGATTTTGTACAAAATTCTATACTTAAGAAGCCGTGAAATTTGGTATGTTTTTAAATTCTGAAAAAATATTGATCCAGCTTACTATACATTTAAAATAATAGAATCGATCGATACTTAAATTTTACTTTAAAAATTATTAACTTTGTTTAAATTCATAAAATTTTGGTTTTTAAGTTACTGAAAATAATTAATTCGATGTTCGTATTCATTTTCTATTTTCAATGAAGTTCAAGGCTAGAGGTAATTTGTGAACAGTATTTAAAGACATTGCTGCAACGTTTTACTAAATTATCAGAAAAAATTTTTTTGTTCTTCCTAAATGACTTATCCATTGAAACAATGCCTGTGAAAAAGAATTGCAAGTTTTTTTCAACACTGAACTGCATCTTCCAAGTAACAGTAAAAATTCAATACGCTAATATGGCTGTCAACTATTAAAAAAATTGTTTTCTGTGGAACTAATTATGATGTTTAAAATTGTTTATCTGTTATGCTTAGTCTTTAAAAATACTTTTTTGAACTTTAAACTCAGCAGATTTTTGAACAACGTACTTAATGCTTAAAAATAAATTAAAGCTCAAATAAAAACATATATTTTCAGTCTATGACAATTTTTCTAAAACAGTTTTCTTTTAAACTTTCTTAAATGTGTGATTGTTTATCTTATTGAATGCTTAGATTTTGTTGTATTGTTCTTACATAATGAAAAATTCGTAAGCTGCAGATTTTTAAAAGCTATGTTAGGTTGAAAAAGCATATTGCACCCACATATATCAGACACTAAATACCATAAAAATACTTTTTTCCTCGTAACTTAAAACCTATTATTTTAAAATTTAGTTCATAATTTTGTATTGTATTTTGAAAAATTTATACAAAACTAAGAAAAGTTAGCTGTGTAGAAATAAAATTACTCATGTAGTAATGCTTCTAAGGTTGTATATGCAACATATATCTGCATGCATATAATTATTTTAGAAATAATGAAATGACTGATTCCCATCTTTTTAATTTTTAAACTCCTTTGTATTAAAAAAAACAGCACTAAAACAGTATTCATTGTCTGTTAAATATAAATATCATCTGAGAATACGATATTTACTTGCTTTCTTCATATGCCTTTAACATATATAACTGAAAATATACTAAATATTTGAAACATACTTCTTTCAAGCACTATAATCATAATAACTTTTGACACATTTTCGTCTAATGTATATAATTCTTGTGAAGAAATGTAACATTAAGGACTTAAGAATGATGAAAATAAAAAAAAACTACTGAAAATGATGGAAATAATAACCTACTGAAACAGAGTTAAGCCGATGTTTAAGATATTAGAAAAATTTAAACACATAAGCAACCATTTATAAAAGTGATGGATACCAAAAGGCTCTAAAATTTTTCACTCATTCATACTTTCCTGATGCGAATGTCAATAACAAATTAACAGTTTTCCAATTAATCTATCTAGATATAGGTTTGGATTTTATTATAATTAATGTCCCATTAAGCGATGGAATTTCAAACACAGTTCTGCAGTTGTTTTTAAATTCAATTAATTTTTTTTTTTTATAAAGTACGCAGGTGTATAATTATTCAAATTTGATACTGTTTACCCAAAATAGCAAAATGTATTAACCATGGCATTTAAAAATAATAGTTTTAAGTTAAAACTGTTTGTTTCTTATAAAAAAAGGAATGGCGGATTTCATACTTGCTATAATTTATTTATAGCGAACTACATATTAGGATTTATATAAAAGTGAACTTTTCGTTACTACTACTGCTACTTATGTGCAACTGAGAGCATCTGAACCAAAAATGAATTAAAAATATTTAATTGTATTTTGAAATATTTTGTCGTTAGATATATCAAATATAAGCTTTATTTTTAATCATTTCAAGATTATTTTTTTTATTTGGTCTATATATTTTACATCAATACAGATTTTTTCTATAGATATCACAAAAACAAAAATATATGTATCCAAAAGAAACCCTATCACAAAACTTGAATTGCATGTAGTATATGAAGACATAATCAAAGGATTTGCAAATTCTGGAGAACATGCTGTTTTTTAAGAAGATATGGCTTGAAGAAGTTACAAATCAGTAAATAGTAAATCCACCTCTGGAAACTATACTAATCGAAATACGGCCAGACATCGAATGAATGAGGTCACCTATGAATTCAAGCGGAAGTTCATGCCATAATATTTGTGAAAGGATAGTTAATTAGCAAGAGATCTCGTGATCTTGAAGGCCATAGAAGTACTTCATATCCTTGAAACTAATACTGGGAGAGTCGCGACATTTATGGATGAGCTTTTTCTTGCCGATAAAGGGCACCTGCATGACATGATAGCATAGGTAGTACAACGGATGTTAAAATCCCTTTCACGAAACTGTATTCCTGCAAAGTACTTTGAAAAACAAATAGGGATGATCGATAGTCCCAACAAATCGCTCTCGACTCTGCCATTCCTTGTGTATATATATATAATCACCATATGTCTTTCAACAACAAATACCGTATTTGACCAGTGGCTTAGACACCTCCACACGCGTATGCGTAGATCATCAGCATTCATACTGATTTGGGATTTTCTGCTGAAGATTATACTCCTTTAGTTGGGCACTCTCCAGTTTGTCCACGGTAAGAAAATGTCCAATAGACACTATGACCGATCTGGGGTCAGTGGTGGTCGTCAGCTAATTTTCTTATAATGGCCAGTCTCCGAATGGTTTCTCTTGGTACCACCGGATATCTGTAATGTTGTAAATTGCATCTAATTGAGTCTAGAGACGTTGATAGTGAGGACGAGGGTGTTCTTATGAATGCGCACTCATAGTGCGCATTAGTGTTCCTGGGACGCTCTGACCCTCAAAGATGGTAGATTATCTTTTTCGTGATCCATTGTAGCAGACACCCATCAGCTAACGTGTCACTATAACCGAGGTGACAGGCAATACGCGTGTTCGAATAATCGGCATCTCTGATGTCTACTAATCACCTCCTCTCAAAGTCCGACGATTGTTTTTACTGTCGCCGATTACTTCTCTGAGGCATCTCCAGTCGCCATACCGCCCATACACGTGGATAAGTGTACTGAATAACCCTGTGGTACGAGTGATCATGCTTTAAAATTCTCCCAGTGGTGCATTTCATATGCACATAACTTACTTACCTTAGTCTCGTTTGCGCTGAGATTTTAATAATTTGCATGTATATTTTTTGTGATTTTTTTGTATAATATATATATGATGAATCTCCAGCTCTTTATATGCCAGTTGGGGTTAATTTCCTGCAGGAGCACTCACCCTACCTCTAGAATATGTACTTTGACTTCAATTTGAGAGGACTTACTGAAAACACGTGGACGAACTGCTCTCTCTCCTGACATATACGTATATACGTATATATATATATATATATATATATATATATATAATCAAAATTTCTCTACAAGAGAGAGATGAATTAACATGATTAATACTTAAAACAATAGCAATTGCTAGATAACAAGACAACAGAATTTAAAAGGAGATATGAAAAATTTAAATAACAGAGTAAAATATAAAAGAATGGATGCTTCAGTATTATCAACATTGCTGACTTAGGGCAGCTTGTATACATAAAATTTTCCTTAAAAAATTTTTTTTGTATAAAAGTGGGGTAACATGTTTTTTGGCCATCCAACACCTTCCCCCTTTTCTGTTAATAATACCGAGCAAATACCAATTGGAAATAATGGATAGGAAATCTAAATCCATTATAAGAAAAAGGTAACTTACCTAAAAATTGAATACTGAAATGCAGAGCCCGCGCTAAATGTGAGTACAATAAACAAGTTATTACCAGATTCTGGACCCAAATACAATTTCAAAACAAAGCAAAGGCTGAAAAATAGCACTTAGCAAAAGTATGAAAAGAATAGAAATAATAAAATAAGTATAATATATATATATATATATATATATATATATATATATATATATATATATACGTATCTCCGCAAGTATGTATCTCCAAAATATTGTGATACCCTCTAACACCATTTTGTGTGTGCTTTTACAGCTGTATTTGTTTAGCTATGATGATATTGAGGATATTGTTTTCGTTGCATGCACATAACATCCCTCGAGTTCGGATAGTACTTTTTTGATAATCATGTTTTATGTTGTATATATATGTGTGTATGATTTGTAAGCACGTGTGAGTGTGAATGTGAAAGTGTTTCATCATTTTTTGTATCATTTTTGCTCACAATATCTTCCATTTATATTTAGGGTTCTTTCCACGCTTTGCATCTTTTAAGGCCAGTCAGTAGGCTGAAAATCTTCAGGCTGTCGATTTTGAGATTTTCCTATTTCTAAAATCTCCAATTCATGACCTTTCCAGTGATATAATATATATGCTAATTTCTGAATGAGACGTATGTCAAAATAACTTTTAAGAAATTATCAGCTGTTTTGCCCCGTCCCTTATTACAGTTAAAAGTATAAACATTGTCTTTTTAAACCAGGGGAAAAGTTACAAATCCTGTACTTATTTTACTCATTCATATGTAATTAACTTTAGATAACTGTATATTAACTACCAGCGTAACTGTTAGATTTGCTAAAAACTTTTGTAGCCAATTTTGGACAGTGGTTTTGAATGTTGCATTTAATATTTCGTTATTTTCACTGAAATTTAGGTCTACACTTTACTTTAAGTTTGTTCATAATTAGTTATTATTACTGATTGGTAAATCTCCCCGTGTCTAAATAAAGTGTTAAAAATATGTAGAAATATTTGAAGGTAGAACCATTTGTGAAATTTAAAGTTGCCTTTCATTCATGAAAGAAATTTAAATATTGTATTGTGACCAGCTGATAATTGATGCTTATAATTATAGTATGCCTAATGAATAGTATACCTAACCATAAGCATAAATGCTTTGAAATAATTATAAAAGAAATTTCATATCTAATAAATTATAATGAAGATAACATTTAATTATACATTATAAAGAAAAACTAGCATTATAAAATTGTACAGAGAAAATACAAGATAAGGTAAGATTTTTTTACCTTTTATAAGGTAAGATTTCTTATAATAATTACTGTTTTCTAAATTTTTTTTTAATTGTATAAATTTATTGTAAGCATGTACTCTATGTTTTTTAAATGCAATTGTGTACACTGAAGTGACATTTTTTAAATATTCTTAAAATATTTAGCCAGAAAACAGATATTTTGACAAAAATTTAACAATTTTCAATAAATTCATAATGGCTCTCGGTGAACTAAAATTTGTCTTTTTATAAAAACTTATTAATATATTTTAAAACATTCACTTCAGTATAAATATAAATGTCCAATTGATATACATTCAAAATCTTGAGTCTTTATGTTTAATAGTTTCTGAGAAAAAGGTATGAGATGATACATTAAATGTAATGTTTAATGCCTTAGCGAGAAGTTTGTTATGTACAGAAAAATGCATAAATTTCATGTTTAAAAACACAAAAACAGTTTTATTGTGGCTGTTCCGGAAATAATTTGTCTATTTTAGAGTAAATTTTAATGTTTAAAACTTAGAAATTGTCCTCAACAACAAAACCTAATGAAAACTTTTTAAAAACCCAATGAAAACTTTCGAATTGTCGTAAAATTAGGTATAACCAAAAAGTAACCACAGATTCATAACAAACTATATTGATAAATTTTTATATATTATATTTATGATATTTCATTGTTGACTTGGATATTTGTTATGTTTGAAAACTAAAAATCTCACAGATTGATGCAGAGTTTGAGAAAATTGATGCAAATCTACAAAATATCTCGTTAGATAAAAACTGAAAAATGCTATGTTTTATTTTCTAGGATATTTAAGATTTTTTGCCTCCTATTTTATTGAAAATAAATTGAAAATATGCTGATTTTTAATAAAATGGGACAAATGAATGTTGTAATTCATAATTTTTTTGATGAAGTAACATATTATGGTAAAAATGCAATTTCCTCAATGTTATTTTTAAAACTACATGTTCCTTTTTCTCTGAATTTACTCAACAAAAGCACCTGCAACTTTCAATGAATATTACTGTTATGTAACTATATTTACTGAAGTGAGATTTTGAAAATATTCCCCAAATATTTGATTATAAACCAGATAATGTAACAAAAAATGACGATTTTTAAAAAATTTGCAGTGATGTTACGTAAAAGTATGTTTTGAAAAAACTAAAAAGTATATTTGAAAGATTTCACTTCAGTATAAACATAAATGTTTATTAATTGTACGGACAAGTTTTTAAGCTTTAGTTTTCAAACAGTTGCTCCATAAAAGGTACATAGATATCTTATATGTGTGTTTTTTTGTCGTTGCATGTAAAGCTTGTTATATACAAAAAATACCTAAATTCCATGTTTAAATGCATAAAAACAGTATTATTTTGTCTGTCTTAGATATCATATGACCAAATTTACAAAAACATTTGAGGTCTAATACTTTTAGAATTACTGTTTGCATGTAAATGTACAAAACATTAATGAAAACTTTCGAAATGTCGCATAATCACATATTCCAAATTTCTTACATTCACATTTTGATACATTATTACAAGGCATTCATGGTGGCTTATTCTCAACATTGATGTTTGCCATTCATCACAGATAAAATTTCTTCAAAAATTTATACAGATTTTGAGAAAAATAATGTAAATATTACAAAACATCTCGTTAAAGGAAAACTAAAAAAGGCTATGAATGTATTTTCTGGGCAATATAAGTAAAATAGGAAACAAAAAAGTCTTAAAATATATATAGGATAAGATAATGTGTAATAAAATGGGACAAATACATGTTGTAATTCATAATTTTTGTAATGAAGTGAGATTTCATATTAAAAATGCATTTTCTCAAATTCATAAATTTCAAAGTGCGCGTTCCTTTTTCTCAGAATTGACGGATAGGATCCTCATGCAAACTTCAGTGAACATAACTGATATGTAACTATATATACTAAAGTGAGTTTTTTTCAAAATTCCTAAAATATTTTTGTAAAAGTCAGTTATCGTGAAACAAATGACAATTTTCAAAAAATTCATACCGATACTTTTACGTTGAATAATTTTGAAAAAGCTTAACAATATATTTAAAAAAGCCCACTTCAGTATAAATATAAAAGTATAATTAATGACAGACAAAATTTGAAGTTTTTATATTCAGCAGTTTCTGAGAAAAAGGTACATGAAATAACTCAATTTAACATTAGCGGTATAGGGGGTACCGACTACTCTTAAATACAATATTGTGATATTATTCAGTTTCTTTTCCATCATTTTCGAAAAATAGAATTTAAAACTAAACTACATATCTTAAGAAAGCCGATTATATCAGATAAAACATTTGTATAAACTTATCAGAATTGGCAAAATGACTTTAAAAAATAGATTACAAAAGACAAAACATCTGGAAAAACGGAAACAGTTCACAAAACTACATTTTCAACAATAACGATTCTAACTGAAATATACATACATCCCCTTCTACACAACAAATTTTGGATTGTGGAGGAATTTAAATGATACCCAAAACAATTTTCCTCATTTATTGATGTATACATACCCATAATATACCAATCTTTTCGTCTAGACACATATGGTGATATTACATGTGTTCTAGCTATTGATCATACATATAAGAATGTCCCAACTCATGTCGTGATCAACACAGTTTAATGGTTACATATTAAATCTACGCATCCATGTATGAAATGATGTATCATCAATATATAGTTTTAATCTATTATAAAATACTCAATGTTTACATATAAGTACTACTCTGGGCTTTCATTTTCTTTAGTCAACTTTTTCTCCAGATTGTTTCAAAATTTGCAGAATTTTTAATATTATTATGTTTACTAATATTATACGAATTTTATTCAATTTGAAAAAAAGTTCAGATGTATGTTATTGACAATACAGCTTTGTAAAATTACACTATGACAGATGCTAATACATGTTTTGTATTTCATATTATTTTAAAAGAATTAATTTAATACATTCGGGGTATTAAAATGCACATTATTTTTAATACATACTTACATGTATATAAGTGTGTGTTATTTCGTTAGTTAAATAATTACAAAAAATCTGTGTGTGTCGGCTCCGACGCACGATTAGAGTTTATTTTTTAAGTATGGTTGTCTTTTTGGTTATATAGTAGGCAAACAGAGTATATGAATGCATCTCATATAATACTGAAAGCATACATGCATTCTCTGTATCCTATTAACATTTTCATATTGATTCGGTATAAAATAAATATCAACTATGTTGCAAAAATATGTTAATCATATTATATGAGTACGTTGTTAAGAAGAATGATTAGCTTCACCATTAATGCCACTTTCAGTATTAATTGCATTAATACTCTCACAATTATTAATCATTGCGATAAGAGGCTTGTGGCAAATAAAGTATTATATGTTGACGAAAATAAATATTTAGAATTTTATTTTCTAAAATACCTACTCATTTTAGAAAAAATCGTAAAAAATGGAAAACATTGTTCATTTGTGAAAAAATTGTACCGCATCGTTGCGAAAAAAATGGTCTTTCCAATTATGTAGTTATCTTTTGTCTGATTTTGGTAAGAAGAGAAGGATTATAATTTCAAAAACGACGAAAATGAGGGAACTCTTTTCGGCTTTCTTTTGACAGCAATTTAGTGCATGCGCAGAACACAGCGTAACGCTTTTTTGAAAGCGCTTGTACAAATTTCCTTCCTAATAAGATTACCATACCGGGGAATTTACATGAAAATCGATACTTCTAGAGTAATCTCCCAAAATTAATTGTTGTGTGTTTGTGTGTGTGTCTTTATCACGTAGACTATAAATGTATTATAATTTTTTTTCAATCTACATAAAACCTTCATAAAATGTCGAAAAATTTTATTTTTTAAAATACAAATATTTATAAAAAATTTGTTTTACGATTTATTTAGAAAGACGATATTAGAATAATAACTTTTTTTTCTTTTTTCTTTGTGATATTCTGCATTTAAAATCTCAGCTAAATAATTTCAATACTAATTTTTTCTGAACAGTTCTATCAAAAAACAAAACGAAGTTATTAATTACGGTTCTCGTAATTTTGTGCACCGGTTAAGTTAAGAGAGATACACCTAAAATATAGGTATCCTTTTTTTTAAACTTTCATATCTCACCAAATTTTAATGTCGATAGATTTCAAGGCCGTTCTACGCGAGATTTTAATACTAGATAAATATTAATTTCAAAACAAGAACATCTATTTTAGTGTGTTAATTTATGCTAAGAAACCGTTTACTTTGTACGTGTGCCATTTTACATCTCGGGTATAAAATCTGAAATTTTTTAAAATTTATGTTATTTTGTCAGATATTTTTTAAAGAGAGCATTCAAAAGATAAGTATTTATAAAAATCCATTAAATAATTTTTATCATATCAATTTCTGCACCACATTTGTAAACTGAAAATAAGTAGAAAGTATTTTTAAACTTATATAAAAAAAAATTTTATCATTTATATTTTGTCAAAAGTTGTTATTTGGGAATTTGCAGTCGAAATAAACATTTGTATTTATTTATAAAATAAGAATGCGTTTTCTCTAGATTACTCTCATCAAGATTGTATATTTTTCGCTCTTATATTTATTGTTTAAAAAATCCTGAATATGTTCCATTTATTTCTTTGTGCAAAGCTCCTGATTTCCGCTAAAAGTAAATAATTCGTGCTTTGTTTTTTCATCCAAGGGAATGCTAAAAAGATATGTTATACAAGTACAATCGAGTGATCATTTTGATTTCTACCATCACCGTTATGTCAGAGGAACTTTAAAAACATGGTAACATTCTAAAGAAACAATTCTTAAAAGAGACGTTCGAATATCGAATGTGCCCCTAAGTCGCGAACCCATTTTCTATCTCAAATGTTGTAAAAAGCCATCTAAGAAATGTTTGGTAAAGATAATGCTCGCAGTAAGTAAAGTGAAATGTGGATAGTAAAATGTTTTCTATGGTAAACCATCGAAACGGGTGGTATCAATATTTCTAACGGAACTAATGTTCTGCGATGATACTTGAAACGAAAAATGTTTTTGTATTTTAAACAATTCTAGGAAAAATATCCTGATTTTGTATTTCTAGAAGAACAATAAATATTGAATATGAAGAATATAGAAACACACACACACACAAATTATGCATTTCGACATTATTTTCAAAACGGATTTCAAGTATTGGTTATTTGATTAAATTCTAATTTAAACGCATAAATATTGCACTCGAACGTTAGTTTAAAACAAAATATAAATTTGAAAACTACTAAGGGATTTTTCCCTACATCGTGGAATTGATTTTTAATAGAAAATAATTACCTTTTTAAGCAATTCTATTGGAATATCAGTAATTTTACATGATTTGCAATTTATTAGAGTAAGATTTGAATAACTACAACGTAATGCTTAATACTCAATTGGCTAAATTCCGGGAAAATCAGTCACATGATAGCTAGAAACAAGTGTTTAGAGCCAATCAGTTCATAAATGTAGGCGACGTCCTTGTCACAAAAAAATTCAATTACGTTTTTCCTATCTGGGAGAAAGCCTAGATGTTTGTAAATGTATAGTGCCTTTGCAACATACGGGTACTCTAAATAGTCATCGAGCAGCAAGTCCTCCCGTGAGGTTGTTGGAAGGGGAACAGGCTGTTTTCCTATAAAATTGGGGTGGAGCAAAGCTTAATCATGCTGTCCCCTATATAATGCTCAAGGCTACGGCCAATGCCTAGCGTACCAGGTATATGCGTAATGATCACCTCAGAGATGCTCTTAAAATCAATAGTTTCAAGCAGCATATCCAACAAATAGCAATTAATTTCTTTAACTCTCTCCATCAAACCAACAATAGTAATATGCTTAACTTAAATTCCTACGATGTTCACGATAACACCAAAAAGGCTAGAATTCTCCTAAATTCTTACAATCCTCCATAGCATCCCATTTTCATGCAATAAAATTTTTATTGCATACTTACTAAATTATTAAACTTTTTTTCATTTTAGTACTTTTCAATTTATTTTTTAACTTTAATTTGTTTAACTTTTTAACTTTTATTTCTCTCTCCTATAACTTTAATTTGCAAACTGGATAATCTCCTCCCACTTTTTCGCATCTAACTTTCTGAGACCCAAGGGCAGCCAATTGGAGTCAGTTTCCTTACCCTCCAACATCCAATCAGAGAGAAGCCTCTCAGCTCTCTTCCAAGCAAAATCTACACCGAAAATCTCAAGAAACTTTCCACTATAAGCACACCTACTGATCCAGTCTCTCCACCAATCGCCATGCAACTACTCAGACTGAAAAACCCTCTATCGCCGATTCTCCCTCAAAGACCATCATATATGGGATGGAGGGCTGCAAGCAGCCCGTACGCCCACAGAAGAACCGTAATTCAACGCCTAGCGTACATCTTACCTCTCGCCATGATGAATATCGTGGGCCTAGTTGTGACACAGTCGAGTTCAAGAGGCAAAATAAACAACAAGAACAACACGTTTTTCCTGCCAATTAGTTCATGTGGTTTGTTGTTGCAACATAAGCATTTTTATAATTCTTTTGAAAGTATATATTTGTAGACAATAATGATGCAAACAGGTGGAAAAAAATTACGTAAAAGTCGACGAATCACATAAAATTATTTTTTTTTAAATTTTGAGTACACTTGAACATGTTTATCCCATTATCATATATCATATTTTATTTTATTTTACAAGTAAAACAGAAATCTAATGTCAGTATCGAATTCTGTTAAGAACACGTGATTGTATTTATCACATGACCGTCATAAATGTGGCCCATTGTAACTTTTTAACATGCTTGTCAATCAATTACTCTTGTCAATTAGTTTTTGTTTCGGAAATTTCAATAACAGGCTAATTGGTCTAAAACGAGGACATCTTAACTTGAGCTCGATGCTTTGAGCTTGTATAGTACCTTATACTCTATTTTGTTGAAAATAAATTCCCAAGGGTATGGATATTTCATAACCGCAAAGTATTTGTGTTATTCCATATAATAACGAAGTTAAAGCAGTAATTGACGGAGGTATTCCAACATTAAATTATCGGTTTTGGTGGCTACAAAAATACACAGATGCCCTATACGCTCACCTCATCTGATCCTGTTCAATTATATATGTAGGAGTATTTGAAACAACAGGTGTATGCAATAAATCCATGAACAAAACAGAAACTATAGACCAATGGAGATGCGTATTGTAGAAAACAGAGAGATATTGAAGGTTAAAAACGAGAGCTTCCGCTGATAATTATTAGTTGGTTTTTTTTCATTTTTGAGCTTTTTTTTGGAGTAAAATTGGTGTAAACTGCAAACAAACTATTCAGAATTTTATACTTTTCGATCTATGCAAGGAGACTTTTTGTTTTAAATTAAAGGTGTCATGTATAAGTTTTCAGTTAACCTTATTCCGTATCTCTTACCCGTACTCTAGATACTAATGATAGCACTCATGTTTTCATGCGTTGTAAAAAAAAATGCATCGTGCATAAAACAGCCAAAATCCGAGATTCTGCATTTAAGATAATAGCCCACCATTGCACTCAAATTAAGGTAAGAAGGAGGACAGGGTTTTATTCGTCAGCCTGTACATTTTAAGCTAATAAGAAACATGTAATTTGATTAATTTGTTTGATATTTGAATTGCATTTGTGAGTATTTTGAAATAACATCTGTACTTGTCTAAAATTTTTGGATGTATACTTTATTTTTTTAAAGTTAAGTAGCATTTAATTTATGCAGATAATAACTGTAACATGTATTATAAAACATATTGCTTTAATGAATCACTTTTGTAATATGCAATTTTATATGAGATAAAATTTAAATAAAAATTACAAATAAAGTCAAAAACATTAATAAATTGAAAGAAATAAGTTTTTCTTTGTCTCTTTTAAAATTTTTTATAAGAACTTCTTTACTTGGAAATTAGACACTCTATTCAATGTAGCACAATTAGTTTGATTTTTTTATTCATATAGTGTATGAAAGACCTGCTGAATGATTGAACATATTGTAATCATTTTTATTCGTTAATCATATGCATAACAAAACACAGTATATTTACTATAATTCAGAGTTTCTTCTATATATTTCTCGAAAATTATCTTACATATTTCTTTTACCTTATCTTTTTAAGTAATTAGATTTTATTCATCTTCAAAAAATAAGGTTTTCTTTATCTTTGAGTAATGAGATTCTGTTTTGCAAAAGAAAGATTTTCGCTTATGATGTTTCTTTATTCTGTGTAAAGTTTTATGAAATTGAACAAATTGTTTTCTTACCAAAATAAACTGTGTTTTTATAATTCAAAAATTGTAATTTATTTTAGCGGATGAAATACACAAATTCTGCCTTCTTTGAAGAATAAATTCGTATGAGATTAATATCTTATTTTTATGCCCAACTTTTTATATATTTATCATTTTTCAATGCAGCGTTTTAATTGAATTTTTCTTTGAATGCATATATAAATGTAACACAATGTTTGCCAATATTATTTTTCATTTAATTATAAATTAGTTTTTTTTGTTATATTACTATATATCTGGTTTCAATATATTTAAGTTTTTGCAAGGGGTTTGTAGTTAAATTAATGTAATAAGTTTATGATATTGCATAGTTTTTAAAATTGTAACTACATAATTTTTTAATAACAAAAACAACATATTTTACTTTTATTTTTTAAAGTGTTGTAGGAGGAAACAAATAACGTACATAAAATTTCTTTAAGAAAATGATTGGAGGATGAAATATATTTGTAGCTCTAATGCATAAATGAAAGTTCAATAAACTGTATTTTTAAAGAAATAACATTTTATATCACAAGTAAACTTATACTATTTGGTTACATTTAGTTTAAGGAATAGTTAGTTGAATTTTAAAACTTAATCTATTAGTAGGGTAATTTCCACAAAATGTTCAATTAAATACTTAACAATAGCTTTCATAACTATTTTGGAGAAAATATTTTAAAATTCTGATTTTCAAATTGTATGCTAACTGTCATTGAAAGTTTTCAATATTGATTGGATGTGATGACAGATGAATAAGAAAAAGTAGTTAAGGTATCCAACTACCCAAAATTATGAATTTTGCCAAAAACTGAGATCTTTTTATTATTTCATTTTATAGACCATCTTATTAGCTTTTTAAAAATACCAAGTTTATCATTTTCCGTTCACTAGAACAAAATCTACAAGTGTTTTAGTAAAAGCAAATGCCATTACTTTAAGCAAGATGTCACACTTTAAAACGCATTTCACTCGAAATGTGTTTTTTTAAATAATCAGAGAGTCAGCGATTGCTAAAAAATTTTGAAAATATTTTGATGAAATTTTTTGTGTAAGTTCTGTATAATACTATAATTGTTTTAACCTTACGATTTATCAATCACTGTATCATTACAAAATTTATAGTCCCTTATGTGAATATAATCACTGTTTTTTTAAGCAATTTCATATAGTAACTGAAATAAAGTTCTCTAGTTTTTGTAAAAATTAAAATATCTCTTATCTGAGCGTCATTTCAAAAATGAATAACATAATAACACATCCGAATTGAATTATTGAAAATTTGTTCATAAGCCTTTGGTACAGGCTTATGAACAATGACCTCGTTTATGATCTCGTTTATGTTAATTTTTGTCAATTTTTACCCATTTTTTCACATTTTAGTGATAATCATTTATTTTTATCTTCTTAATTTTAGCATATTTTTCTTTAAATGTACTAAAAAAACCTAAAAATAACAAAAAAAATCCACATATCTCCATTTTTTCAAAAAATAAAGCTGTCGCAATAAGTCGGATACCTTAATAGGGAAACTTGAATAGTAGTAGCTTAAGTTAGTAGTGAAACTTCTACGTCTCCCATGCTTAGTTCCTGGACTGTTGTCCATATCCTATTTAAAAATTTCGTAAATGAATAAATATTCAAATGCGATGAGCATTAAAGTTATTCTAGTTGAAAATGTATGTATGCAGTAAAGTAATTAGCTTTTTTGAATTTATAAAAGTAACAGCTTAGGAAGTGATTGTAGTTAAAAATTGTTAATTTTTCAGATATTAATGAACATAAAACATAAATAATCAAATGTAGCGGAATATTTTTTCCAGATTTATTAACTATTTAACTGCCACCAACGCATATATCAGTCTCACTTATTCGATGCATTATGTGCCCCGGGAGTATATATACGTCTTTCCGAAATACGATAATTTTCTTTGCGCTGCTATCATTACAACTGATCCGAAGCCTTTGGAATGCAGTAAAATAACCTTGGCAGTGAATCCGAAAGACATGCTTATTTCAGAGAAAAATTTGCTTAATTGTGCTTTTCCTACCCTCCAATACACCGCAAATGTGCGTTTTTAATCTGCAGTTTGGAGTCAAAATGGGGAAAAAATCATATATTCTTTGTAACTTTTTCCCCACAGGAACATTTTATTGGGTTGTACAACTTATAACGTCTTGTTCACGTAATGTTACAAGCTCTATTAAAAGGTTAAATTTATTTTTCATAAAAAAAATCGGTATATTTCCAATTAATTACATTTAAATTCAGAGATTCTCTATAATTTAGCACCATATGCACCATAGAAAAAACGTTAGACCAACGTTTTTCAAACTGTGAGGGTGCCCCCCCCCTCCCCTTGGGGAGGCATCCTACGTGAAAGGGAAGCAAACATATCAAAAATATTTAAAAAATATATATAAATTTACTGAAAAGAAGCAAAACAAAATGCATTCTGACGGATATAATATACTTATAAATGTATCAGAATGCACAATATATTTGATAGTTAATTAATCAAAATTAAGTGAAGAAATGGTTTAATAGCTACAATAGACCACGAGCTTTTCATGTACAAAATTATACACAAAATGTATACCATCTTGTTAATATGAGCGGTTTATAATTATCGTATTGCAGCTTTACGTTATAGTACATTATTATTACATTCTAAACATATATTGTTATTGTACAGAAGATAGGGAGATGAAAACTATGATTGAAAATTGGCTTGCAATTACTGAAAGTTTAAGAAGCACTGCGTTTGACACATCGATAAAAAATGTGATTTTAATTTATTTGGCTCGCTCCGTTTGAAACCTTTCGATTAGTACTTTTCTAAACTTATTTTTATTAGATCTGAAATTGATTGTGTGCATTCCTATTTCAAAAAGTATATAAGTTTACCAATATATTACTTATTTTATTCATCTTTATATAATGTGGTTTTTAAAAAATAATTTATATGATTGGTTTTCTTTTTTTTTTGTTGCTTTTATTTTTAGAATTATGAGATAAAACTCATAAAGCTGATGAAGAAGGCATAAAACTTTGTAGTTATTGTCATTAATTTTTGTAATTTATTGTTGTTGTTTCCATCGATTTAATTGTTTATAGATAAATTTAAAAAATGAAACAAGAATTAAAATTCTAGTAAAAGAACTATTTCCTTAACTGAAATAAAATAAATGTATAAATATTTTCATCGCTTTTATCTTACACAAAAACTTTTGAATTAAATGCACTTAAAAGGAAGCTTGAAAAAAGCATACAAAGCCTTAGCACCATGTTTAAGTTATTAAAAGTAATTAATTATTTTTCATAAAAAAAGTTTTCTGAGAGTATAAAAGAAATATTGTCAAACTTATTTTCAAAATCGAAACAATGTATTCAGATGAAGAGAGAAGTGATAAGATTTTTTCTGACTAACTGCTCAAAAAAGTGTACTGAAAGAAATTGAAATTAGAGCATGTGAGTCTAATTTTTACAACACTCTGGTTCAATTTTTAAAATGTAAAAAAATTAGAGGTTTCAGGTAAATGAATAATAACTAGCGATATAACTTGCTATATAAGAAATTAAACATATTATTTAAATATTATTAACCACATATATGTTCCAACAACACATTCAAATATCATTAAAAGTAGTATAAATGCATTTTTAAATGTTAGAAAAATAATTTACATAAATTCGGTGAATTCATTTTATCATTTCCGTATAAGATGGATCATCGAATTATTGCAACATCATTAAATGTTCTATCAAATTGACTTATACCATTCCACTCAATACTATGACTATAAAAGTCACAGCAATATAATTTGATATCGATGCATCACTTCATACGACAGATCGTAAATCAAATAAATGGATCTTTAGGAAAGAAATTATATTACTTTAGTCTGACACTCATAAAGAAATCAAAGAAATCCCTCGAGGCGAAATCGGAAAAAGCCGAGGCGCTCGATTTAAATTTTTCTGATATGCTAAGACTGAAAGATATTGCTGCGATATTTCACTTCGGTGGAAGCGTTGGGGTTATATATTTCAAAGGAAGATAAAAAAAAATTCTCACGTAGTATAAAAGACACTTAAAAAATAAAATTACAAGAGACAACATAAACCATTGTTCTTTAGTAGTACGAATGATATTTTTCCTGATAAGGTTTGGTGTGGTTACAAAGAAGTGTTCTTACGCTTATTTGATTAGCTGTGTCATATTTTACTCTGCTTTAAATCACGAAATGCTTATTTGTTTCAATTAGTTTTAGGCTCACTTATTTCAATTAGTTTATCTGCAAATAGGGGCAGTCTGTGAAATTTACAGCTGAACTAGCTTTAACGTTTGCCTAGAACATAATTAATCTTTCAGAGAAATACTCACGCGAGGCTACCTAAGCTGCATGAGTAGCCAAACGATCATAGGTCCAATGCTCTTCGACGTGAGAGTTTCTACCTGTCAGTATAGTCTTGAAATTAACTCGTATTTAATGTAAAATATACCTCCTATTAAATACTAATTTATGTTTGACCTTTAAGAGATAAATCGAATGATTTTCTCGGTTATAGTTTATTATGTCAATTTTGTTAGAATCTGATTTATCACTATAAATTCAAAATTTTTAAACGTGTTTCAATGCGTTGAATTAATCATTCTATGATTAAACGTGTTTGATTATTAAATAGGTAATTATGTTGAAAACATATTAGCTTCATCAATTTTAACTTCAAAAGTTTTTAAAAAAACTATTGAAAAATCAAGGCACTGCTATTATAATAATAGTTTTAAAAATGAATTTTATAAAAATTATTTTTATAAAAAATGTTGATTTTTATTTGATGGTTAAATCAATAAAGATTTTGTGACATAAAACATGAAACTATACATAAATAATGTGACATGATAATGAAATGCATGATTCTTGAATTATGTTACATGTTATTCGGTAAAGTATAAATTGAAAGAATTATGACATTTTATTCACGTTGCAAGAGTTCCTGTGAAACCTGTTAATTTTTTTTAAGAAGTAGCCAATGAGACAAATTAATATGAATTACTATAATTTCAGCCTCTTTTGTACTCTTACCAAAGCCAATGTAACACGCATATATACATATAATTATTTTTTACTGAAAGTAATTCGAATAGTATAGATTAATTGTTATAAATAGTAAAAGAATTTGGTATGATATAAAACACATAAAGTATGTGTTTAATGCTTAAAACTTTAGTTTCATGTAGCTTTTAATTTGACATTTTTGTTGCGGATTCATAATTAATGTTATTATCATTAATGAATAAATTAATCAGTAAAATTACTTAAAAAAAATCAAACAATTTCGTATGCAAAAACTGAATTCTTAACCAGATACTTTGATGAGTTTAATTTAATATAGTATTTTTAAAAGAAAATTTATTCAAAGATGATTTGTTACAAAAAAAATTACAAATTGATAAGCATTTGAAATACATCGGATATATTTTTTTTAACATTTGGTGTTACAATGTTCACGTTAGCTTTACTTTCAAATATATTAATATTAGAAAATGAGTTTATATTTAATATACTTTTGAAATAATCAATATTAATATATCAAGGTCTCTAATGCATAAGAACACGGCTCCAAATTTCTTCAGAAATTCTTGCAATCCGTATTTAATAAGTTTACATTTGAATAGATATGAGCCAAATAATAACGAATAGGGAAAAAAATTGCGTATATTTGAAAAATAGCTCAGTTAAATTCATTAAAAACTTAAAAGACAAAATATGTTTTTAATTTTTACTTTTCGAGCAAATTGTACACATAACACATACTGAAAAAGGCTTATCTTTGTATTACATTGGATCATAATTAAATGTCTAAAGGATTAAACAGATTTACTGTAAATATTGCATTCAATTAAAAGCAAAAAGACAGTACAATGTGTGACACAAAAAAAGAGACTGTGCTGCTTGAAAAAAAGAGTGGAGTTGGCAAGCACTGTATTGGTGACGTCATTCCGTGCACCTCCTCTATCCACATGGGCATTTTCACCATAAATCAATCACACCAGTTGGAAGTACTACGTCACTGAGCGAACACGTGCAACTGCATTCGGCCGGGAAAATGTCAAATCAACATCAAACCAGTCCAAAAACGTAAAATATCCTCTAAAGGGACGAACTAAAACCTCTTTCCAGAAATGTTACCAGTTACAGAACCGAATGTTGAAGTGTATGAATGCTGAAGGTAACGACTTTGAAGGTGATACTGACACGGGGTTTACTGACTCTGTAAGTACAATGGTTTATTGTACCAGTCTTCGTTTCTTTTTTCGTGTGTGTCACACCTCGTATGTCTTTAATTTTCTTACTTTTTTTTCCTTTCCCTGCTATCTCATTTAGACAAAAATAACAAAATTTAGTCTAGACGAGATGTAGTCCCATGTGTGTGTGTGTGAACAAGGTAAATAATTTAAAATATCAACTTTTTTTCCTCAATAATTTATAATGAATTTTTTTCTAACGGGGCTTTATACTTCCTTTTGTTATTTTCTTTTTGGATATAAACTCACATTTTACAGAAGGAAATTTTTTCCCATTGTGTAAAAAAGATTGCCGTGGATATGGGTTTCAAGAAATCAGTTAATAATTTTCATATGGCTGCTATACGTTTATGTTCAAATGCATCCATCAAAACACACATGTTGTTGGCATACGCTAAATCCTTTTCCATACAAATTAACTATTGAAACTATGCCTGACAGATAAGAAAAAGCATACTTCAGTGTCCTCCTGTGGACAATTTTAGTCTTTCAGTCTAGAATCTAAAATGTTGAGCTGAATTTTAGGTAGAGTTTCAAGTCTGTAAATATACCATTTGATTCAGATTTTCAGGGATTTCTAGTTTTAAAAATAAAATTGTGTGGTGATTTTCTCATCATATTATTCATGTTATATATAGATGTTTTGAGATTATTTGGTGAAGGAAGGTGTTTACACGCTGAGAAGTGCTGGCCAAGTCAAAACAGCCAAGTTTGGGTACACTACTGCATGCTGAAGAAAGATCTAAATGTTCACGACACACCATGGATATAACAAATTATATTTTCCTAGAATCCCGAGACTAATCAGTTAAAGCCTCAGATATATAGGGCAGCAGATATATAGAACTGCATAAGTATACGACCCAGGTCTTATCTTGGTCCCCTATTTTACAACCAAAATACAGTTCATGGCATTTTTTAACTTGAGGAGTCACACATAGGTGTTGTTTTGTAATGCTAAAATCTACGCACACATATAACAAATGTTATCTGGATAGTTAAGGTATCCGACTACTTGTGACAACTTTTTTTTTCGAGGTATGGGGACTTTTTTCCTGTTTTTAGATTTGTTTAGTACATTTGAAGAAAAACATGGTAACATTAAGAAGATAAAAATAAATTATTATTAGTAAAATGTCAAAACATTGGTAAAAATTTACAACAGATAACATATACGCGGCCCATTCTGCACCAAAGGTTTATAAATAAATTTTCAATTTTTCAATTCTGATGTGTTGCGTGATGAGCGTGATTTTGGGGTTTATTGGCGCAAGAGCCGATTTCGGCTATACTGCGCCAAACATTTGTTTTAATATCTGTGGTCTAGACGGGAAGAGAGAAAGAAAGAAAGAATGAATTGAATGACAAGAAAGAGGGTCGAAAATAGAGAAGGATCACTAGTGTACCCCGGGTTCGTGAAGCCCGTGTTTACCAAAGACAGTAAACCCCGTGGGAAAAGGAAAAGATCACTAGGGCACCTCGGGATTCTGACACCCGTACTCACCTAAAGAAGGTGAGCCCCCTGAGGGGTCTGATGTGTTGCTATGTTACTCATTTTTAAATGACCTTCAGTATAAGATATATTTTAATTTTTACTAAGACTAGAGCATTGTATATTAGTTGTTATATGAAATTGATTTAAAAACAGTGATTAATTCACATTAAAGACAGTAGATTTTGTAATAAAACAGTGATTGGTAAATCTGACGGTTAAAACACTTCTACTTTTTGTATAGAACATACACAAAAAAATTCAGTTTATTATTGCCAAACTTTTTTTAGCAATCGTTGTCTCCGTTTGATCATTAAAAAAAAAAAAAAACGAGCCTTACAATAGTCGCATACGATGTGTAACATCTGGCATGTTATCGTGGTAAATTCGCAATAGCAACTTAATTCCTGTAAAAAATGAATCGAGTATGATTGGAAATAATTTTCTATGGAATAATTATATCTTTAATGAAAATTTTATTTAACACAAGGGGTAATACAATTTTTTTTTTATCAAAAATAATTATTCTTGTTCAATTTGGGGAAGAGCGGTAATGATAACTTATGATGACTAAAATATGACATATATACTTGTTATTTCAAAGTATTTAAAAACCGTCGAAAAATAGCGTCAATAACAGTACCACTGTTAGTTGTCGAAACATTTCGATTTGTGTTCATTTCGAGCTTGAGTTCATCATTCCAAAAAGCTATGAGTGGCTTGTCTTCTAGCAAACTTAAGTTAACTTTAAAATCACCACTCAAAATCATAGGAAGCGAGTGATAGTTTTTTTTTTTTTTAAAAGAGCAGAACTACCTTCGCTATATGGTAAAAGTACAAAATGCGGAAATCTTTAATCTTTAGAACCGTTTGATTTGGAGAAATGTATACGACCACCGAAATCACTGTTTGTCCATTTTCAAATAAGGATTTTGCCGCACATATGTCCCCAATATCTTGAATAACAATACCCAATCCACTTGTTTGACGATAAGTAATATCCATATGAGGAGCCACAACATGTGAGTTGTTCTGCTTGCGTTAGAACGCAACACCAGCTGCCGGTCGTTTAGATTGTACGCAGCAATCGAAGTCAGGTATCGAATTACATTCATCATTATCTAACCACGTCCCTGCCAACATGAACTTTTTTCTGCCTTACGAACAATTTTGTGAAATAACGTCGAAATATGTTTGGTGAGCCCTCAGACTTTGACAATTGAGCGTAAGGATCGCAAGTTTATCCTTGGTGAAGTCTAATAAGACTTGCTGGTATGTGCAGAGTGGATTAAGAGTCATGCGTAAACCAAAATGAGTTTTTGAATTAGAATATTTTGAAATGCTGAATTTAACAATATAAAAAAGGCTGGCGGCTTGATGGCTACTAGAGTTGGACCCCACGTAGATATATCTTTACAAGATCCAGCTAAAGGACTTAGCTTCTTCTCTGATCCTAAAGTGAGAAAACAAAACAAAGACAAAGATCCCAAGGTCTAGACCGCGGGGGGAGGGGGAGTCCCTCCCGAATGTGGGAGAAAAAACAGAACTTCACTGCGAGGGTAGCGAAGAGACACCACCAAGCGTGCTGATTGGTCAAATGAAATAGCGAGCGCTTCCCCAACTTCCTGCTACGCATTTCTGTCCCTTTTCACGAAATCACTCCCACAAATCTTCAGCAATCGAGAAGAAAGATGTTACTCATCAAAAACACATTTCGAGTGAAACGTGTTAAAGTATGACATCTTGCATAAAGTAATGGCATCTGATTTTACTAAAACAGTTGCAGTTTTGATTCTAGTAAACGGAAAATAATAAACTTGGTATTATTATAAAACTCTAATAAGATGGTCTCTAAAATAAAATCATAAAAAATTGGCAATTGCTGGCAAAATTCACAATTTTAGGGTAGTCGGTTTCCTTAACTCAATTCTGTGTGTGTGTCATGCTATCAAATTTATGAAATACAGATAGATCAAAATGCAACCTTACTTCGTAAGTACACACTAGAAGTCTGTGCAATACTATTGCGTTTATAAAGTGCCAACAGCCAGCATTTTTCAAAGTAGTTCCCACCCTTCCATTCATTTTTATCGACAAATATGTGATGTTGGCGCTTACATAAATTGGTATAGTCGTTATGCGTCCATTCTAAATACAAACAACTATACATCAAATAAATCTTTTATATAACATCAATATACAAATTTTTTATAAAATTCTAAAAAAAATATTCAATATATTTCCAAAATTTTCATGAAACAGTAATGGTACAAAAACTATAGCACCTAAGAAGCAAAATGCAAGTTTCAGGAATGAAAAACCGTGTTTTTTATTTTCATTAATTTAAGATCAAATATTTTTCATTTGAGTTAGTACAATCCAAATATTTTTTAATAAACAACTACAGCTTAAAGAAAGAAGAATACGTACTTGAATTAAAATGAATTTATAAACTTTTTTGGTACATCTAAATACTTTGTTAAATTTTGGAGGTGAAATGAAGCTATAGATTTAAATTCCTATAATAAATCAGCATTTGCAACTTGAGTTTCACTTAGATAGCTCAAAAATTTATTACTGAAGAAAACTTTAATATATTAATCAGTATAATTATATTTTTCTGTAAAAGTATTTTGCTGCATTAATTTAATTCTACAATAAATGTTTTTTTTCTTGAAAAAATACCTAAAATACAAATATTTAAAACTAAATATTTATTGTGAAACTACTTGATGGGTTTTTGTATTATTAGTTATTTTTAGTTGTACAAGATTAATTTACATGTTAAAATCCACTTAATACTAATAGTTATCTTACGTTTTTATACTCTCCTATCAAAGACGGATAAAATTCTTACTGAAATTAGATTTTCATTTTTAATCATAAGCAATTTTTGAAGCAAAATGCAAAATTATGAAAACATCCCTTCAGAAATTGAATAAAATATAAGATTTTTGTGTCAAAGTTATTACGCTAGTAAATCCAAAAATCACTTCAGATGTTAGATGGACATTATGATGATGCTTATTTTTTAACTATTGAAGGTATTGCATTTTGTAATAAACTTGCGAACTCAACAAAATGTAAATTTGTTTCGTTAAGAATAATTAAATTTAAACGTAAAATGTCACACATAATCAAAGGAAATATCACGTTTAATTCTCATAGTTTCTAGAGTAGAAATAAAAATAAACAGAGAAATTAACAAATTCTCACGCATAAAATTTACCACTCCTTATTTTTTTAAAATTTAGTTTGTCTGAAATAAATTAACTAGTTTGTATTTTTAATTAATGCATAAAGTTATTTTTAACATAAATGATAAGTGCATTATTAAGAAATATCTATTGTAGTTTTTCATTAATTTCTTAAAATAAAAACGAATGCTTTCTAGTTCCTTTAACTCAGTAATTAAATTAATTTCATTTTCAAAAAAAAAGTTGGAAAAATGCACATTCAAATTTATGAACCGTTTTGTTTTTAAATCTGATTTATCTGTCTTCATTCTAAAAAGCCCATTAAAAAAGAAAATGAAATATTTTTCTGTATCGTTTCATAAGCGTTATGTGAATATAATTCATTGTTATATACATATATCAGAGAAACATGAAAAAGGATTTCCTTACGCAGAACATCATTTTTTTCCATTTAGAATGTATTTAGAAATCCCAAATTTTTCAGAACTCATTTTTACAATTTACACATATGTAATGTAAATCTGATATGTTTATTATTTTGTAAATTATTATCGTGGACATTAAAAATCGGTGTACCATGATTTATTTTAGAAATATATTAGAAAATTACACAACTTCTATGATCAAATTTCATAGAACTAGAGAGAGAGTTTTATCTTCTTTAAATTAAAGTTTGCAAGAGAAAACGTAATACACAAAATGTAGTCAAGTGTTCGAGTAAAGGAAATTAATTGTTATTCTTAGAAATTACATCAGAGTATATTATTGAAAGTTTCCACCTCTCAGTAAGGCACGTGCAAGCAATTAAAATATTCTTTTACGCGAAATTGCTAATAAATCAGTGAAGAAATTCAAATTTTTATCCTATCGATGAAGAATAACAAAAAATATGTCAAAATATAGGTTTTAATAATTTCATGCGACATGAAATCAGACGCGTTTCGAAATAAAGTATTCGGAATTATGAGTTAGAGGAAAATATGGAAATCAAAATTTTTGAAGTAAATATTAAATCACTACATATGTATAGATGTAAATTTTTCTGTTTTTAAAATAATTTCATTAATTGTGAAATTATTTGTGTTTACATCAGAAAAATGTCATGCCAAAAATGTGCTATTTGAATTGTTTTGAGCAAATCTAGCTGATCCCTTGAAAAAAAAAAAAAAACTAAGGGATAAAATTATTTGCCTGGTTCAAAAGGCATACTCAAAAGAGACTAGCATGGGAAAAAATCACTAAATAATTAAAATACTAGATTCAAGAATCAATAAATATGTAGAAAATGAATAAATTAATTCTGAAAAATGAATGTAACATTTATTAATTAAATTCCAAATGACAAACACACATAAACACATAGTTTGCGAATTACTTATTGATAATTATATTTATTTCTTGGAGAATTTATAATTTGCAAAACATAATACACACACACAAACTCATATATATATATATATATATATATATATATGGGTGTTTGTGTGTGTTTTTTTGTATGTGTGTTTAAGTGTGTATGCGTGTTTATGAGTGTGTGTATTTATGTGTGTGTCATTTGCGAATTGCTTATAATAATTATATTTGTTTTTCGATTTTAATTTATTCATTTTCTGCCTATTGATTGATATATGATTATCTATATAATTACTATTTTGTGACTCCTAAACAATCAATTTGGTTTGCTTTTTTCAGTTTTTTTATATTTGTTTGGAAAAACAGCTTATATATATATAACTTATTAATTGTAATTTGTTAGATCCATCACTAAAGTGTTCCGTTTATTGCTGACCACGTTCACATTTTGAACACGATTTTCAAAAGGTTTTTGATTTGAAAATTTCTATAATTTTGCTTTGCTCAATACTTTATGTTACATATTCATTTACAATTTTCCAAATTCAATTTCTTCCAAAAGTAATTGCTTTATATTGTAAGTACAGATTTATTGAATCATTTCCATTATATTTTAATAAGAGGCAATTTAATTTTTTCAATTTTTAGGGGAATTTTTTTGGATAAGTTCTTAACAGTTTTTTTTATTTATTTAATTTTTTTTTAAAAGGAAGCTTATTTTACTGTTTACCTTGGATCAGTTTATAGTCTTACTTTTTAGAAATGTCTGTAATATTTTTGTAATATTTTTTGAGGCAAAGTGTATCATGCTTAAGAAATTTATAAAATAATATAGAATTCTTTTCTAAAATGCAAGCTGATCCACGGTAGACTTAAAAAATAGGTTTTACCTTTAAATAAATAATCCCTGTAAAAGTAGCATAACTCGAGAAGAAATAAGGCTACCGTAACAAAATTTGCAAATGTACCTTGCAATGTAATAAACTGAAATTATAAAATATTTGCATAATCCACTGTCAGTTTATCCACTGAATGCTAGGGGCGAGCACCTGGGGACCCGGTGCCCGGATGAGCCTGGAAGGGCCCGGATAAGCTGTGTTTAACTAGATCTTCTGGTTATGAATTTCGATCCGCCAGTGCTAAGGGAGAGGGGATTTTTTCTGCACCCAGGGCCCGAAATGGGCTTAAATAGTCACTGGCATAACCACACATAGTGTGATGGGTAAGGCAATAGATATATAAACAGACTCATTTAAGCACTTGCCATTTTTTGTTCCATTTGATATTAAATTTGCTTTGTGCACATTTCTTCATTTCTGTGGTCTAAATTTCCTAAAATGAGTCCTAGAACTCATTTGTCTTAACATATGCTGGTGAGCAATCCGATGGATTTATTCCAGGGAATGACTGCCGCAAGTTACTCCAGCCTTAAATGTCAATTGTTCAATCATCCGCAGCTTGTGGAATTGCTGCCAAAATGAGCATACAGTGTTACGAAAACCGGTTTTATGTCTTCAAGCTTGGCGTTATTCGATGAGTTTAATTTATCAGCTTTCTTCGTACGTTACGATGTCATCAAGGATAGCAATGTCCCAACAAACTGTTTTCAAAGCCTGCAATAAAGTAATCTGTATTCAGGACGACCATCAGTTTGGTTGTCATTGACATCGTCTCACAGCAGAGCTCAGTTATAGAAAGCTAAAATGCTTCCATGGAACACCCCTGAAATTGGGCAATTTATTGTTTACTGATAAGTTCCAATTTTGTTGTATAGTCTGCATCTAATATAATGTTGCCCACATGCCCTACTTATAAATGCCTGTACTAAAAAAATGTTTAACTCAAGACATTTCTGTTCATACTCCTTGTTTAAAAACCATTGTTGTTTTCCTTTTATTTTTTGTAACTGTCTCTTCTTTTGTTTAACAACCTGTCAAAATTTTAGAACGTTTCAAAAAATTGTTTTCATTTATTACCGTGTTTCTGCTTGTTGCTAGACTTTTGAGACAGAGTGTACATTTATAACTCTTTTAAATAATTGACATATGATTGGGTAGAAAATATCAATTGCGTATTATATCAGATACATTATATTGCTTATAGAAATTTAAGAATAATTTGATAATTAACATCGCATTAAATCCTGAAAGGTATCTAATATGGATGTTTTTCGTAATTTTGATCTCGGTCAAACAACAAGGCTTACAATTGATTTTGTATTTCATACTCCACGTCCAACTACAACAGTTAAATTATGCCATATGTTTATAAAATGCATTCCCTAATTTTGACTTAGAAATCTATAATTTTACTCTGTATATCTATTCTATATATAGATTCAATATAGTTTCAAAGAATTATACATATGTAATATTTTCCTATTATGCTATGTATTCAGAGTTGATAATTAGTTTTAAAAAGCACTCTTTGATCCACACAGACACACATTAAGTTCCAAATTCTAAGAATATTTATGGATTCTACGCATTTTCTTCAAATATTTTAAGCATATATTTAAATATTTAAGTAAATTAAAGGAATAAAAAGAAATTAACAATATGTGTGAATATTTAGTATATTAATTCACATTATTTTCATCAAAACTTTAATTAAAATTTCTTTTAAATTAAAAAGGTATTTATATATGTATTAAATATATATTTTATTTGAATATTTTTCCATTTATTATGTTTCTACAGAACCTAAATTTCTATAACTATTTTATTAGAAGTTTCTCTTGAACCTAAAATGAGATCCCATTTAATTAGGAAAAGTTTTCCTTTAATATTCTCCCCAGCAGCTTTACGCAAAAGTAAGCTTAATTTGGGTACATATTTCGAAAGTGCCTTTTGGAGTTAAAGAAGTATAAATTTAATTGGAGTTTCGTACACACGAGATGGCTTTTAACTTCATCAAACTATGTTCCCGTAATGAATGTGATGTGCTATTCCCCTGTGAATATTGATGAAATTTTTAAGACAGAAGTATTGGATATATATATTTTAACATGACATCCGAGTTCTATACGCGTTATGTGACATTTAACCCTCCTTAAATCAAATGATTTTATAATGTATTTAAAATATAGATTCCTTAAATCATAGTTGTATCAAACAGTTCCTTTCATGATTACTAATAAGATCCTAGGAATATTTGACATTAAATGTCAGTTTTAAAAGTATTTATGTAATTAATAAATATGCATTGGTGTAAAGTTAATATTATGAAATCGTTATTTAATCAAACATAAAAGATTTAAAATAAAATGTAGGAATTTTGATTTATTTGCTTCAAAGTATAAATAACTTAAATAATGAAATATAATGTAAAAAGTTAAATTAATTAAAAAAGTAAATATAAAGGTATTTCAAATTAAATACTTCAGTATGGTTGAAAATTACACTCATTATTTATACAGATACATGAAATTTTAAAAGAGAAAGTTAGTTTTAATTTTTTAAACCAACTTTATATGAGGGTTAAGTGCTAGCAAGAAACTTAGTACACAAAAATTAAGTATTAAAAAGTAATTACCTAATCCGAATTATATTTAATAAATTTCTGTTCAAAGCACACAATTTCTACAGATTCAGTGCAGTTATAAAATTCAGTAAGATGTAAAATAGTAATAGTAAATAATACTTCCGAAGCTTATTAGGTAACGTACACACATATATTGTAAAACATTGCTTTTCAAAAAATGTTATTTATTTTAATTTATCTTTTAAAGAAGTAATTCAAATTCTGTGATATAAATTAATAATTTTTTTTAAAAAAAATTAAATTTTGAACTATAATACATATATAATTTTTGATGCACTAATTATTTTTAAAAAATGACTTTTGCGCTTTTATAATCACAATTGAAAATTACATATTTATTTCAAATTTAAATGTAATGTACTGAAAACATGAACATATACATCAAACTGGATATATCCATTGAAAAAAATATAACTTAGCAACTCACCAATAAAATGTATTTGGGGAATATGAAAAATATTTATATAAATAACACTTGAAGATCCTTAAAATCAATAACGTTTGAATAACTTTAAAGTTTTTAAACGTATTTTCCTAATTTAAGATTATTTTTTTTAAAAAATACAATGTATGCTATGTATTTCATTAACTAAAAGCAAAACTTAAAGCAGGTTATTTATATCGAATAAAAAAACATATCACATTTTAGATTCACTCTAAGATTGCATGAATCAATATTAATCTTGCATGAAATATTAAGGTAAGTATATTAAATTATTTTATGAAAAATATGAATATAAGAACAATTAAAGTAATATACATAGATAATATTAGATTGCTAATTCAGCTTTATATTTGGAATTATTTGTTATGTTTTCAATTTGATTAGAAATTTAATTTAGTAAATTGTACTTTAAAAAGTTTAATAACATTTGATTAAAATTCCGTTACTTATTTTACAGTAGTTTGCATGAAAATCTGTTAGAATTCGAATATAAGGTCATAATAATCTAAAAACCATTATTACTCAAAATGATTTACCCAAGTTTAAAAGATCTGACGTTGTAATCTAAGACAATTGTCTATCGGAACCCGAAAATATCGTAGAATTCTTTCCAAATGGTTCCGTATATCTTTTCGGAAGTTATTCGAACAGTATTTTTGTTCGGTTATTACGAACTTCTCTGTAGTTAAAAGGCTTCGGAGATACGTCCAGGAAATTCTTGAGAATTTCATCATCGTACACAAATGATTTTTCCAACTTAGAGAATTATTTCCTGCAGAAAAGTGTGATGAATAAACCATTTCAAATGCATTAACGACTCTTCACTTTCGTTTTTCTTTCAAAATTCAACGTAACGATCGTCCTTTTCGCTTAACGTTCGCTCAACTACCTACGGACGTTTTCAGGAGTGCGTACAAGAGATAAATTACGCCATTATGCTTAACGGGACCAAACAAGCTGTGAATGACAGCTATAACCTTTGATTACTCTTTCCTTCGATTGCCTGTGACTGTCATTTTAACGATGGAAGTAATTATCCCGCACTATGGAAGTATGTTGGCAGGCACAGCTGCCAAGAATGCGGTGCACTTATTTTGAATAAATGTTAATGTATTAAAAGTTTTCCGGAATGCCATTGCAGCTATAACATAGCACCTAAATGGGGTGAAAAAAACTACGGTGAAAGATCGGCACAATTAAAGGCTGTTGAATATGCATTAACGGCTGCTTCCATGCTTTCAGCGTTATGTGCAGAGAATTAAAATTCGTAGTTATGGACGAATCGATGCTCCTGTATCAGAGCTAATTATGGATTTTAGGTGCAATAACATAAGTTGTTGGAGGGAAATAACATTTCTTCGGTAACGAACACACGAAAGCAACGCTTTAATTGATTACTTTCATCTTGTTTCTGAATCAGTTAACTTTTACTCTGAAAATCGAGTAAGCGTAACATGAAAAGTGGTTTGTATTGTTTACACTGGGGGTGAAGGAAAGTTTTTTGTAAACATATTACTTTCCACGATTAAGGAGAAAAATGATTACAAATAATGCATGTTTTTCTATGCTCCTACATGTTTATTTATTACTTCGCCTAAAATTTCAAACTTTTTTAAAGTTTAGTAACCAAACATGAACAAATGTACAATAAATAAAAAAATTCACATTATTATAATTTTTAACCTTTAAGTGGATTTTGCTAAGATTACTCGGAAAATTTAAGAAAAATGTTTATTTTACAGCAAATTATTGTCATTTAAGTATTAATAATATTCGAGAAACTTCAAGTGAAAAGTACCATACATCATGGAAATTCCATAAGTCTGGTCGTTAAATACAAGATTAAATTTCTAATTCTTTTTTTTTTCTTTTTTTCTTCTTTTTATAGAGTATTAATTAACATTGGAGTAATGCACATTTTCATCCATACGTGTTTTGGAGAGATTGAGTGAATATTAACGTCGTATTGTTTAACTACACGAGGGCTTTAAATGATGGACTTCGTAATTTTGAACCATGGTCAAGTGACGAGAACGACACCTGAGCTGTTACCCCATCGTCTAGCTACCACACCAACGGGCATACGTGCTTCGGACTAGCTTTGTTAAATTCAATTAAATAATCAATTTTACTTCACATTGTTAATTTCGTATAATTAAAATGTATGCATACTTTAACATAAATACGATGAAAATTGAAAAATATTCCTTCAGAATATATTGCCTTATTTTCATGAATTGTCTATATTTTCTCGCAAGTAATCTTATTTTTTTTTTTTCATTTCAGCTACTTTTTTTCATTTATAATATTAAAAAATACATCTCGAATTTAGAATTTAATATAATATTTTTTTAATCAAAGGAATTTTTAAATAACTGAGAAGCAATAAGTATTAAGAAATTTTCTAACTAAACTATTCAAATAGGCAGCGCACAATTTCCATCAATCAGACGCAGACAAAATGTCTACAATCCAAAAGAGTATACGTACAGAATATTAAAACCATTTTTCTCCATTTGTAAACGGACTTCAGTAGTTTAATTGAACAAGAGTATTTAATTCAAACCATATAACAAACTGAATGCTGAGGAAACTAATATCTCATTTGTCGACTAAACCCCCATTGTTCTGAGTCAATCTAACGATGCACTTGTTGTAGGATGAAAACGAAAACAGTCTATTTCGAGAACATGCATCATTGACAAGGACTGAGTGATGAATGACTCAATCAGTCTATTCTTGATAATGATCGTGACGTTCTCTGTTCGTTCTCAATGGCCGACTCATCATTAATCACGACCCTCTAGTATTATGATGGATCGAAGGAACGTATGGGTTTAAAACCTATTAATATTCGTTCAGATTGTTGTGTTTAGGGTCCACTAGGTTTTCAACAAACATGTCATTTCATCCTGAAGGAAGCATAATTCATGATAGGGGATGCTTCTCTCAGTTGGGTGCGAAAAAGAACCCCTTTTTTTCCTGGAAATGTTTATACTTAATGTATTATGTGTTTAATACTAGGGAATGAGAAGGGTTTAGAGGGAAATATTGAGTTATCTGGAATATAAAAGTACTTCAAATTAACTGTGTTTTGAGTTTTTAACTTTTTTTTAAAATTTTGTTCAGGATTAGTAATTTACATATATTAACAATCTGATGAGGAAGACAACATAATATAACTCCCGTATAATATAGTTAAGAAACTAATCACTTAAAAATGGTTTTAATGTGCATTCCTAATCAACATTTTACGTAAAAATTATTAGACGAAATTTTGTTTCACCAAAATCTCTTCTTTTCTTAATGCCTGAGCTTTTAATGGAGTAATATAAAAAAATAAACATATAATTACTCTTTATCATTTTATTAATTTTTTAACAAAATGTTAGTTCAAAAAATATAATTAATTAAAAAATTGTCTAATTTCCATGTGATTGTTAGAAAAATTATTGATTACAAACTTAAATATTTTTCTGGGAATTTTAAAAACAAATTATTTTCTCATATAACTGAAGTAATTTTGATAACAATATAAACTAATTATATTCTTATAGTAACTCATATGTCCATTAAGAGGTGAAATGTTAGGTTCCTTTATAAGACGGGTGTGTACTAGATTCTTCCGTTTATGGTTTTTTAACTCTTACGGGTAAGAGGCATTCTAAACTCTCATATCATGAACCTACATAAGCGTATTACATATTCCGGTTGGTGTTCTTTTTTTCTTTTTTAAATGCTAGATTCATTTGTGAAATAAAATATATCATTGCATTCCATGATTAACTACAATATCTAACCTTACTCTCGGTGAAAGCTTCACTAAAATCAGAAATATCTATTACGGGATTTTAAATCACTTTTTTAATAGATATCACATTTAATACAAAATAAGTAGTTTTTTTTTAATTCATAAAAAGTACTAATTTTAATGTAATCATTTTTATCTTACCTTAAAAAACATGACAAGGAATTTTACTGAGATGTAGTGAATGATGTTTTTGAAATTGCATACCATTTTTCACAAATTAATTCATAAAATTGAAATTGACATCGATTCATGCCGATAGTTTCTTCAACCTCTAGTCTGCGCTTCAAATTTTTATATTTTGATTTTCGAAATGGATATGTGCCAGTCAATATTATAATTAAAATTCAACACATTCTTTAATTGTATCTAAAATGATTTGATGAGGTAAAAATGTGTAAAGTGTTTTATATTTAACATAATGGCTGTTGGCATGCCACATTGGCAATTCGCACATTAGCGCAACTTAGAATTCATAATTGAAACATAAACTTTATTGTCAAACTGTTAAGTATTAATCATACAAACCGATGGGTTCTGCAGCATTAATGGTTACAATTTTATCATTTATTCAGATTCTCTTTCTTGTTTAGAATCTTCAAAATATACCATTTCTTCCAATAAAAACATTAAAAATATTTTTAAAAAAACAATTATAATAATTTAAAAGCGTTATTAGTATTATTTTTTGCATTATTTAGTAATAATAAAAATGGTAAACATATCCATTGAATTAGATGTAATCTCCTGGACACTGCATTGGTACTCTTAACTTTCTAAACTAATATATTAAACCTCGTAACTAGATGATTTATATAAAGTGAATTTTTCTTCTTTTTCATGATATTTAGAAATCCAGATGTTACTTTACTACCTGAATAATAATCTAAAAGATATTAATGTATGAAATCATAAATACTATCAACGAGAAACACAACATTTTAAAACCTAATTAAATCATCAATAATATTGTTATTATTAAATAGTATATTTTGGGCCATGGGTAGCCTAGAGGTTAGAGCATCGAACTCCAGACCAGAAGGCCTGAGCTCGACACCCGTTGCCGCCAAATATCCTCCGAGTACGGAGTACGTGCTAGTTAAATCAGTGATTCCGCAAGTCTTGTGGGCGGTCACAGCAGAAACCACTGGGGAAGAGGCTGGATAATATTTCCCTCCCCTTGTTCAATGCCTAAATTAAGGAGGTTGAGATATAAGTGGTGTCACCATCTATTGTATAGAATTCCAACCTGACTATGGCTCTGACAACTTTTATTCCTTCTCTTCGGGAAGGACACGACAACAATAACAGTGAATTTCTTATTTCTATATATCGTTGTTCTCAAAAGTTGATAGAATATATTTTAATGTAACTTTTTTATATATATAAAATTGATGAAATTAATATTTTATTTTGTTTTTGTGCATTTCAGTTTATTAAGATTTCATGAGGCAAATAAGAATAGTACAAATAATAATTATGTCCGACTCATTACGAATTTATATGTATAATAAAGAGAGGAGTCGGATGAGAGAAATAAGAATTTTAGAAATTCAAAGTTAAGTTTTACACAAAATAATAGTAATTCTTACTTTTTTGCTTTAAATATTGAGTTGTACGTTTTCTTATTAATCTATTTATGATAAAATTATATGTATTATAAACGGAAATAGATCAGTAAATAAATTAGCAATAAATTGACTGTTTTTTATTATTGTTATTTTCAGTCTTTGGTCTTGACATGCAGTTCCGTGGGCCGAAATTCACTGTTGAACCACCAGCAAAAGTTCAATTTTCGAATTCCAGTGGAACTGCTATACCATGTGCTGCAGATGGACGGCCAATGCCTACGATCACATGGATGAAAAATGAAGGACAATTGATTCAGGACATTTTAGGTCTCCGCCATGTTCGTCATGATGGGTCCCTTGTATTTTCGCCATTTTCTCCAGATGAATATAGGGCTGACATACATGCAGCTGTTTACAGATGCGTCGCAACTAATAGTGTTGGAGCGATTGCCAGTAGGGATGTCAGCGTTCGAGCAAGTGAGTAAAAGTCTTTATTAAAGAATCATTTTAGTATTTTACAAGTATTTTTACAGCAATTGCATATTGTTATTATATTATCCATTTATATAACGAATGCTACTTAAAAAAGGTAATTAATTTTGGTACAATAAAATAATTTAGTCATAGAAAGTCAAAGAAAAAAGGACATTGGCATTTTTTCCTCAGACGATTGTAATATCTGTGTGATTTATGGTTGTTATTTCTATCAATAAAACAAAGTTTCTTTGAATATATCAATGATACAAAAGTATTAACAACATGAGGCAGTCACAGTGATTGAGGCTCAAATGTCTCACGACAAGACTAGTTTTAAACATGCTTATATAAAATTAAAAAAGGGGGTCAATTTTCAAAATTAAAAAAAGTGAGTTTGTGATTGTTACTATATGACGAGTTTAAGGAGCTTTTAGAAAAGAAAATCAGCTGCCCTTGTAGAACAATAACGGCAGCTATATTTAAAGCAATCCTTATTGTTACTTGATACCAATATGAGAAGTGTTAATAATATCATTCCATTTAAACGGTTCCATAGTTTGGTTTCAGTATAAAATAATAATAGTATTAAATATGTTCCTGCACATGCGCGACTGTACGAGATGTGCCCTGAAACTAAGTATCATTTTGTTTTACCGCAACAGCAGTGGTAGTATGAACGCTTGCACACATGTGTCTCTGATTGATAGTTAGTCCAGTGATGCCATTACAGCCGGATTGTGTGTCTTATTAGTGAGCATTCAAAATGGTTTAAACGATTTCTGATGCCACCGACTGTGAAGTGTGCTCTGCAGTCTGTTTATTTAACACGATGAATACAATGTCAGTTTGAATCCATCATTAACTTGTAGGGATTTATGATGGAAATGTATTGAGCGATAATGGTGAGAAAGTGGGTTCGGAAACTGAATGATGGGTGCAACAATGTTCATAACGAATCACGGAGTGGGTGGTTTTCTGTTGTCAATGGTGATTTGGTTGAAAAAAGTGAATGAGTAAGTTCGTGACAACAGATGGTTAAAAATAAGATTGCCTTGCAATGAGTTTCCATAAGTTTCAAAAGTTTTAATTGGTAATATATATATATAATATATATTTATATAAGATATATATATATTAAAGATTATATATATATATATATATATATATATATATATATATAATATATATATATATATATATAAGATATATATATATATATATATATAAGATATATATATATATAAGATATATATATATATAAGATATATATATATATATAAGATATATATATATATAAGATATATATATATATAAGATATATATATATATAAGATATATATATATAAGATATATATATATATATCTTTAAAGAGGGTATAGGAAACTTTGCTTCATGATATGAAAAATGCCTGAACAATGGGGCTACTACGTTGAAAAACAGCATTCGTCATGCTCTTTCATACAAAAACCATTTTGGTTTAGAAAAAAGAATTTTTATGATAGTTTTTCCAAAACGGTACTTAGTAAACAGACATAGACTGCATATATTGTCACTGCCCCAATATTTATAATCCTTGTAAAATGTTAAAAAAAAATATTAAATTAGTAAAATTATAAATTTTTTTAACTAAAATATTATAATTAATAATTAAATTTTCAAGAGAACTGTTTGAGCTTAAAGTTTGTTTAGTTGTTTTTAAGGGCATCAATAAAATATAAGTTGAATATTCTTAAAAAGTTAGCGTTCTAAAAAAGTTACGTTTATATTTTAATACGCGAAATCCATTGAAAAAAAATGCACGAATGTGATACACCGATGCATATAATATTTCATTTCTTAATTCATTAAAACGATGCCACAGCAATTATTATTTCAATTCTTAGAATCTTTAATTAAAATGATATCTTAATAATTAATAGTATTATAGATAGATATTAAATGTTTTATAAATATTTGGATTAGATGTTATAAATCTTAAAAGTAAATTTAACTACCACCATCATTTCTGTTTCCTCAAACATTTTTAAAAATCTATATTGATTTTCACAAGATCAATGCTTTTCAATTTAGTAAAAATATGTTTATATTAAGTATTTGTAAAAAAAAATTCCACTGTGTGGAAATACGTAAGCTACTATTTAAAAGAACTAAGGTTTTCACTAGTTTACTCAAAAAACTCTGAAATCGAGATCGAACTGAATTTTACTCTAAAAATAAAATATTATAAACTAGAATCTGTTTGAATTTTTTTTCATTTCACTAGAAACAAGTATATCACAACTATTTTATACTTTTTTAAACATTAGAATCCAAATATAATCCAACTTTTATATTTTATGTAATATGTTATTATATATCATACCTAAAATGATTAAGTATTCATCATGATGTATTAAAAGAAAATTTCATATTAAAGTCATAAATACTGTACGTTCTTTGACAAAAATTAGCTTCTTTATGTATGCGATCAGCATACATCATGAACGATAAATGATTTATAGGCGCAGAATATCAAAAGCCGTCCTCTTTCTTTCGAAAGTATACATTAAAGTATAGAAAAAAATTGTTTTATGTGTGTTTAGACCCTTTTATCTTGTCACAATATCTTCCTAATGGATCAGCTAGAATAAATATATAAAACAACTGGGAGAACTCTCTTAGGAACCCTACGCTCTTTTAATAACGTACAAACAACTCGCAAAAACTAGGTTAAGAACTTGGAATAAAAAGTAAACCAGTGCAGAGGCAGATGAAAAAAAGATGTTAAAAATAAATAAGGCAAGAGAACACGCACAAAGCTTCAAGAGAACTCCGAAGTCCAACCATGTGAGGGCCGTAAGAGCTAATGGAGGTAGGCGATTTAGAACCGTAAATCGACTTAAGGTTACTTAGAGGAGACAGTTCGGTGTGTCGTAATTCAAAACACTTTGGGAGCTAGATGTATACAGGAATGAAAAGAGGAGAAAGAAAAATACCGGAATCGAATCAGCTGACACTTTAGCCTTAAAAAGCTTTTCTCTAGGGCTTCAATAACAGGTTTTTTATATCTTATATAACAGCACAATTGCTACTTTTGCTTCTAACAGATTGTTTCGTGTTATTTGATAATTTTGTTAGAAGAAAAATATTTTCTTTGAACTTTCTCGGAGAGAAAAATAAACATGCAATCATGTAAAATGATATTTTTTTCACTTTAATACAGTCGAAATGTATTTTGTAATTTTTGTACATTTCAAGTCACAAATAATCCTTCTTCCTTAGTTTTGAGTCTGAATGTACATTAAGTATTAATGTCTTTCTTATTATTCGGTTTTAAATATTTTATCTGTTTTGAGAAATTTTTTTACTTATAATTATTAAATTAACTTATAATATGAATTTTTGACAACTGTTTTTCTTATGTGCATTTCGTGGCTCAGTCAGCATAGCACTCGATTTTGACTGATTTTATCTAGGTTTTAAGCAACACCTTCTCTTAAATTTTCTCCTTTCAACAACCGCATGCCATTACTTAAGAGATAACGAGTAACAGACTCAAAACAAATATTCTCTTTAATCCTTGATATTAAAGAAATTCCTCCATTTTCTCTCCTCGTTCTGTCGAGATGCGGTAGCCGGTTGAAAGACTGACTTGGTTGTCAGAGATGTGACGTCATTTTCTTTTCACTCTCCTAAAGTGAAACAGAAACTAAATCAACTAGGAGAGTGGTTTCCCACCCACCCCTCCACCAGCGTTGTTGAGCTGCACTATTTTTATTAACTGCTATCTATTTTTATGTAACTTCAACAAATTATTTTTTTCAACTTATTATAATTTGAGTGGATAAGAGAGATTTCCCTAAGGTTCCACAAAAATGTATAACCGTCACCGTTACCTTGTTTTTCTTATTTCAATAAAAACGTCTAAAATTGTTCAGTTGTTCGTATTTTCAATTTTTAATGGGAATGATTCTACTTATTTACTTCATATTTGTCTGCTTTAGATCAAGTAACTTAAGTATTTTATTTAAATATCGTTTTAGTGAATGTAAGGGAAATTTCAATAAATACAACGCAGATTGTTCCGTAAATTCAGATTCTTCCAAACAGTATAACAGAGTTAATACAAATGTAAATAGACAAGGTTATCCAAACTTGCAATCAGTGTACCCTAAATGGACAAGACTACAAAGGGTACAAGGGGCCTAACACCCTCCATTTACATTTGGTCTAAACAGAAGTTTCTGATAGCATTATCTAACTGTAAATGAGTAAATGCTAAATAAATTATTGAAATTGTATTACACACAATAATCACGATGACGTATTCATAAGATAAAAAAAATTTCCACATTCTGCTAATGCTACTCGAAATGGACTTGTTTCTTTTTCTGTAACAAGAGGTATTGATAATCAGTTAGAGTTGGGTATTTTGTGAACTTCGCTCCCCTTTGCTAGTGTCTGTGAAGGACTGCTATTGATTTCTGCGATGGGAATGAGGTTCGATGTCTAATGTGCTACTTCTTGCCAATCAGTAAGTAGCCACTTATCGAAGTTCTCGAACATTTTGGCCTTATGGTTCGCTAAGTGGTGTGGTCCATTAATAAGACCCTTAAATGGGCAATTATAGATAATGTAGTAGAGCGTGAATTTCGGATGTTGCGCTACACATTTCACGAATACTTGGGGTTTTTTTTCACAAGGATGAAAATTTTGACATTCAATAATTTCATGTATGTGTTTGAAATTTTATGTCATGAATATTTCAAACATCATGAATAAATCATTTCATTGACCTAATTGGAGGAATGAATTGAATATGAATTAATGTTTTTAGTCAAAACTTCCATTTGTGAAGCAGAGTATCAATTTTATCACAAATATCCCAGTTTAAGATTGACATTATATTACTTAAAATTAATTATACTCAATAGCATGTATTATAAATATCTTAAAATTAAAGAATGTTTACGGTTCTTTTAAAAAAAATTTTGTATAAAAATTTATTGTTTTGTAATGGCAAATAAGTATGTATATATAAAAATTCCTTAGCTTGAGAACCACCTTCACTTTAAAATAAGATTTGATAAAGTTAAATTTAAGAAAAAAGATATTGATATTTTTCACTATACATAACTATATAATTCATACACATCTAACAACTTTTAAAACAAAAAAAAAATGGGGAAAAAAAGTTTTAAATTAAAGATAAAAAAACTAAATGTTTAAAGAAAACAGAGTCGTTCAAACTAGAAGATAAATTTAAAGGAACACATAGTTTTATTTTATTCTTTAAACTAATATATATATATATATATATATACAATTGGACCCCGATTTAACGATTTCATCGGAACCAAACATTTTGTTCGATTATTAGGGGTCATTTTCTAAAGAAAATACAAAATTATTTGCTCTTATTTTTCGGAAATTCTATTATGAGCAACTACACAAAAAATATCCTTAGTTAGAAATTACACATTTTTTATTCAACCACTAAAAATACTGTTAGTGAAAACTATTACGCATTGGTATATTAGACATTTTTAAATACTGACTGATAAATATTTGATAATGTATTTGTGATTCCAGAGTCGAAAGAGATATTTTTCAAATTTGTGGAGTGGGTTGACTTATATAAGAAAGGAATTTACTATCCTATTCAAAACTCAAACGATAAATTACACTCATGAGTCATCTACACCACTAAAATCTAATAATTCTAATAGTATACTTCCTCGTCGAAATTTTCTGTTGACAAGAAAAGAATTTTTCTGTTCAGGACAAAAAAAGATATATCATTGGAAAAAATATCCAATTTTTTCTAATAACACCTGATAAAAATTTTTTACAGCTGTTGCAATAGCTCGTTTATTCATCGGTAAATGGGGCCTTTTTACCGTCTTTTTAATTGGGGACAGACAAAAATTCATTAAATTCGTTAAATATGGGATCGTTAAATCAGGGCCATATTGTATTGTATATATACATACAGAAGCATTCATCTGGAAATTTGTTGTGTCTGCCAAAATTAATCCATTTTCAAATACTTTTTACTCATAAGCCTTTATTTGGTAATCAGTAATAGACTGAGAAAAAGTATCCATTACAATTTTTAGTTATTTTTATTAGCTACTAAAATAGGTTTTTGATCCGGAAATGGCAGTCGGCAGCCCTAATATATTTAGAGCCTTTATATTTACAAAAAATATTCCTCTTGAATATTCGGTATCTCTCTAACTTATGTCTTGTATATTATACAAGTATGTACACATGCATGATCCATGCACTCGCAATTTATATATATATATATATATATATATATAGTAACATAAATGAAGGAATACATGGCATAATAAAATTGATAATACAAATAATATCACTAACAAGCTAGAAGATTCAAACCAGATTTAAAGAAACACCTTTAAAAATAATGGAAGAGTCTATTATAGAAGAATTAACTAAGCGTATGTATAACATGGAACAGAATTAGAACTTTAAAATGTAAGAAGCCAAAAGAGTCAATAGACTAAAATGAAGACCTGTTATGATTTCTAGAGCTGTTGCTGAATTAGGACCAGCAAAATTAGGGTTAAATATATTTTATGGATCTTACCTTCCCCGTTCATATATATATATATATATATATACATACATATATATATATGTGTGTGTGTGTGTGTGGTGTATTGCATGTAAACACGTAAGAAATCGCATATGTCGTACTCATGATTAATTTAAATAACACAATTAATACGAGGCATGCTTACAATATCATCGCTAAAAATTGAAATGCTTACTAAAAAATAAATGCAAGAAAATATTGAAAACGTTAAAGGAAATAAAACTGGAACACTTCATGGTAACCATTTAGAAGTGCTATATTAATAATACGAGTACTACTCGAGAAAGTACTTCGTTTAATGAAAAACATTTTTTAAAAAAAATAGAATTATAATATTTTTTACTACATTTTTATTGACTCTGTCTCCGTTACAATGTTAAAAAAACATGTTTATTTTGACTTTTATTATTTTTTCAAAGATTAAGAAAGAAATCCTTTACACTGTTAAACTTCTCAAACGACTTACGAAAACTTATTTAAAAATTTCCATTGAAAGTTCTGTAGTTTAGAAAGGTTTTGAACATCATCTTACGTCATATATTTATATATTTAAGAAGTATACCCAGCGTATATCTTTTTATACTATTTATATTGAATTTTTCAACGATTTCCCAACTAATAGAAATGTCAGCCTTCTAAAAGTGAAATGGTATCGCACCATACTTTGCAGTCCATCTACCTCTTTCATCTACCCCATAATCCACAGCAGACACCACTGAGGGCTAATAAATTTCACGTCCCGTAATGCACTTCCCAATATCAACTGCTAGTTCCGTAGGGGATGAAGACTCTTCTGAAACTTGTGAAAAAAATAAAGGTAAAATGATACAAGAAATTGGCAGGGAAACACTCGACCAGAAATAAGCAAAATAAATGGATAAAGTTGGAAAGTTATAGGGAGAAAACTGATTTTCTTCATTTTTAGGGTAAGAGGGATAAGGGAAAATATCCTCCGGGAAAGGCAAGAGGGTAGCAATTTCTAGAAAATGATGAATGACAGGAAGTGTTAGTGAACGCTGAAAATTCGCTTTCTACATCGCGATATCCCGCATACGCGTTTAAAATTTCTTGAGGAAGTGGTATCTTACTCTATGTGTTTGTTGAGGATGGAGTAAGTTTGCGAAGTTTGAACGCTCACACTGTTATTAATGAAGAAGGATTTATTGTTTAAAATTGAAGTCATTTGTCATGATACTACGCCCACTCTGTGAAAGGAGTGTTTCATCGTGGATTTAGAGATCAGTGTCAAGTGCATGTTTCGTGAATTTGCTTATTTAGTAAATTTTGATTGATGTTTGAAAGGGAATGTTCCTGAGGCTTGGATACATAATTCGTATTAGGTGTGGCACGTATTTTGAGGAAAAGGCTCAGTCTCTTGTACAAATATGGGGAAATGTTATGTTCATTTTTTAAATATATTGATTGGTGATATTATCCTAGTTGTTTGTCATTTTGTGTGTAGTTATTAATATATTAAAGTTTTAGAGGATAAATATGTAGAAGTGGAGATTAGGATTGTTTATCTTTAAAAACAGCTACGCATTTATTATTATTCTTAAATAAATCTCATAGAAATATAAGCTTTAATATTAGCATCAATATGTTTAGTTTGGAAATATTTCTGGGGAAAAAATATTTGTATATATAATAGAGAATAAAATATCCTTACACGAATTATGAAACGTTTTTACAAGTCAGAATAAAAATTTAGGAAATGCAGAGTATTTCAAGTTAAAAAAAAATTCTAGCCATTTGACTATAAATCTCTTAAATATTAAGGTATCAAACTACTTGTGAGAGCTTTTTTTAAAAAAAAAATTGAGTATGGGGATACTTTTGTGGTTTTTTAGATTTGTTTAGTACATTTTAAAAAATATGCTTAAGCTTAGAAGAGAAAAATAAATTATTATTACTAAAATGGAGAAAAATGAGTACAAATTTACAAAAAAATAACATAAACGGGGCCCATTCTGTACAAAAAGTTTATGCACAAATTTTCAATTTTTAAATTCTGATGTGTTGTCATGCTATTCTTTTTTGAAATGATTTTTAGGATAAGAGATATTTTTTTTACAAAAACAGGAGCACTTTATCTCAGTTATTATATGAAATTGTCAAAAAGAACAGTGATTATATTATCATAGGGGACTGCTAATTTTGTAACAAAACAGTGATTGATAAAACTGACGGTTAAAACACTTCTACAGTTATACAAAACATACACAAAAAATTTCAGTTAATTACATTCGAAACGTTTTTACGCAATCGCTGTCCCGTTTCAGCATTTTCAAAAAAACTTACTTTCAGTAAAACACGTTTAAAATATGACACCTTGATTAAAGTAATGACATCTGCTTTTACTTAAGTACTTGTGGTTTTTGTTCTAGTGAACGTTAAATAATAAACTTGGTATTTTTATAGAGCTAATCAGATGGCCTATAAGATAAAACCAGGAAAAATGTGTCCATTTTTGGCAAAATTTACAAATTTAGGGTAGTCGGATACCTTAACTGGAGTACCAAATATTATGTAGTAACATAGGAAATACATGGAACTTATGTGAGAACAATATCTTATAAGTCACTATGTATTTTTTTAAATATTTATATTTTATTAATATACTTTCTGCTAAATGTTTTTCCATATGTGGTAATGTCTACTGCACAACGTAGTTATGTAGATCTTTAATTTTTATATAAATAAGTATGCGAAACCTAATTTATATAGCAAACTTTCTTCAAATGTTATGGATGCATTGAGGATGAATAAATATTGTGGAGTGTATCTGTTGAGGAATAAAAATATAATGAATTTCAATTCGGGTAATGATGAATATGAAAGATATACTTAAATCGAAAACAAGATAATTAGACAATATAACGAGCAACTATCAATATCCAGTATGATGTTATGTCTTATTGGACGTGTATTCATTAATCAGAAGTTTGGTGGATCTTGAGACCCTCAGGTCTACTAATATTCAACAGTACCCTTACAAATCGTGCATAGAATGACAAACAAAATTTCTCTTTTCATCTAGCCCCACATATAATGTATATGGATTTACGTCCAGATCGGAGATCAGATTTAGAGATTGGATGTGCTGTTTAAGAATATGAATCTGAAATTTCTAAGCTCTCAGTGCCATGGGCGTACTTGCATTATGATTCTAGAACATTTCAGCTACAATATACAACATCAGAAGCACATGAAATCAAACATTCTCTCGGACATTAATGTTGTATATATCACCATCATATTCTAACGGCTATTATAGATCATTGGTTCTAAGATATTTCCCCCAGACCATTACATCTGCCATGAAAAACACTAAGTCCATTACCAGTGAGACTGACACATTTTTGAAGAGTGATCACGTGTCACCAAAACCAAGCGTTATTCATTACTGAGCACCGCAACTCAAACATCTGTTTCATTCCTTGTTGCTCTGCTTTCGAAACCTTTGTTGACGTAACTGGAGACATTTATAAATGGTTTTTAAACAAATAGGAGCCCCTACAGCTACCTAGAATGTTAATCGAATGGTTATGAGATTCACGAGTGATTGAAGAACGATCCTTCCATCGTTTCACCTCGCCGTCATTTAATTCGCACTAGAGCTGGTACACGAACGTGGATACTATCAGCACTTACTTTTTTTAGCACAATCGAAACAATTGGCCTGGCGAACCATTTGGCACATTAACTACCTTGCAGTTTTTAAGCCAATGAAAAGCCTCGTCTTGAATTTGGCTCATTGTGAAATATTTCATCCTCTTTTACGTCTATGTAACATTCTATTTCTTTATGGTTGATTTCCAAGTTCATGGATTTTTCAAAATAACATGCTTATGAAAATACTTTCGCTTAATGCAGTGCTACTATAGCTTGTGCATATGCAGCCATATGCATCTGCAACAAATTAGGATCAATGGCATGTCGACTCTAACTATTTTACTTTTTGCATAGTCTCACGATTATAGCTTGCAATCTTCTTAGTACACTAATTTCCTAGTTCTTTTTGTGCGTGTTTCATTTTTTTATTTCTATATAAATTTATAATATTTTATATTTGCTATTATTTTCCTCTTTTAAGTCTAAGTCCTATTTTGGTCGATTTATATTTAATTAGTTCCTAATGAAAAACTTCATAAATTCAAATTTTGAAATGGATTATTTATTTTATTTATTTATATAAATTAAGAGATCTTTTTTGAGAGGTAAAAATATAATATTTATAATTAATTTAATTAAATACATAAATTTTACAAAGAAGATTTCGTACATAATTTTATTGAACATACTGGATTGTGCGTAAAAAAAGCTGAGGAATGCATTTACATTAGCAGCTTAATAAAAACATTCTAATGCTTAAAGCACAATTTATTTCTAATTTTTTAAAGCCCTCAAATTTTTTAAAAAACGGGAATTTTTATGTTTTAATTTATAAGATTTAATGCAAATTTCAAATATAAATTTATCAATTGATTACTTGCGTCAAACACACAGGCATACAAAATTTAATAAGACCTTTATTAAAATATGTTTGCCTAGAAAATATTATTGAATTATATCATTATTAATAATTAGTTAGAATTAGTTTCGTCGTATTACGCCTATTATTTCCTGTAAAATGCGCTAAGCCATATATATATATATATATATATATATATATATATATATATATATATGTGTGTGTGTCATTGTGAGATATTTTCAGTATATTTGTACATTTACTTATTTGCTTAAGATATAAGCAAGATTTATTAGCTTCGAATTATAAATACTTTTATGCACCTGAAGCTATTATTAAAATAATTTTAAACTATTACAGTGTTACTTTGTTAATATATTTCACAAATATCTCCTGAATTAATTATTTATATTTAATCTTAATCATTACAGTTTTGCAGATTTTACATGCTTATAATAAATATGTCTATTCATATTAGTGATTACAACTAATTTAAATTAATAATTATTCTGTTGTGATAATAACATTTTAAAAACGGTGTATAGCAAATATTTCTCCATCTTAAATATAAAGAATATGGTTTTAATTTACAAAATACACACATTTTCAAATGTTGAAAATTTTATATATACATATATATAATCATCGTTCATTGGTTATTAAGCACAATAACTTCCCTTAAGAGAGATTTCGTTATTATACTAATGAGAATACATTACATTTAACGGATCTTTTGGCATTAAATATTTTATGAAAGTAGAGGTTCGTAATGATTTATTCATATGATTTTTTCTAGAAGTTTAATGCCAAAATTAAGTTTTAAGTATTATTTTATCTATTTTTAAATAAAAATAATTTAATAAAACTAAAAGTATGATATTTGGTTGTAAATAATATGAAAAAATAATTGTTATTCTATTAAAATCCTAATTTGTTGTAATATAATGTATAAGTTTCATTTCTTATCCATTATTGTATTTTTCCTCAATTCTCGTAGGAATTAAAAACAAAAACCCACTAGTCAAAGGTTTAATTTATATCATACGTTAAACTAAATTTAGTATGTAACGCCATCCTAAATATTTACATATGTGTATAGTTCTTAAAGAATGATTTAATTATAACAATATTTTTATAATGTTTAAAAAGTCTATTTTTGCATATCAACATGCAATTTTTTTAGAGTGCTGAACAACCTGTAACCAATATTTTCTCTTTCAATCATTTTTGTATAACCCATGTACAGTCCCAAATTTATTTAATGCATATTTAGTTCTTTTTCATCCGTTGGGAATGACCTCTGTAAGATTACATAAAAAACAGTTCAAAACACATGGGATTTGTATCGCAAAACGGCGAACAAAATACATATTTTCGAAATACAGTGTAAAATGAAACACACTTAATTCGAATGAAACAAGTTTAATTATAATTTTATATTTCAGTAGCAACGTAAAATTCTTTGAGAAAATATTGAATAATTGTTCTTCGTAAATTGATGATGATAAATGCATTAGTACATAGTGGAGTAATTCAATAGGGTTTTAATCAGTAGAAAAAACTACCTTTTTCCATGTATTTGAAAATAAAGGAGAATTTCGGGTGCTACTTTCTCGAAGCACATATTTTTTTCTTTGGAAAATGTCCTGGTTTTTGTTTATTTATCTATTTAATCATGAAGGTAACTATTAGCAATTCTAATGATAATCCTGCATTGTAATTCAGATTGTTTTCCCTTAGTGTACTTACTGCAGGGTGTAAAAATACTCCGCATGTATTATAACAGGACAGGATAAACAATTTAAAATCGTTTTATTTTATAAATGAGGATTAAAAATAAATTCAAAACTATTTGGAATATTATTGAGTGATGTATTTAAAAAGTTTCTGCTATTTCATTCTATATATCATAATTAAATTCATTTTAAATATTTTAAGAATTTCTCTGTTTCTAAGCTCTGTTTCTCACTTGCTTTTCTGGTTGGGTTTTTGTTATTGCTATAAATTATAAATTATGAAATTCCATCTTTAATTGTTTAGGTTTGAAAGCGCTGTTGTAGTATGTTTGCTTAGGTTTAGCACAAAATAATTTAAGAATATACAATGTTCAGAATTGAAAGAAAAATAATATATATATAAGTAGTCATCTTCATTCTGTTTAAAGTAAACTAAATAAGTCCATGAAATAAATTTTGCACCCTACATTTCAGGAATTAAAACATCGTGTACTCATAGAAAAAGAGTAGCATGCAAATATCAAGTTTACTATTTGAAGAGAAGGAATATTTCAAGACGAACATTTGCTTTGAAAGTATCCATGTAATATAACATTTGTAGCCAACATTTCCTTGCTGAATAATCATTGCTATTTTAATACCCTTCAACAATATTAAAAAAAACTTTTATAATCTGGAACATTTTAGCTTATGAAATATTTTTATACATAAATTGTTGAATTATTACCGATATATTACATGTATACCCATACCAGTTTTTCAAAAACGCTATGATATTCTTATCAGAAGGTAAGATAATGCTACAAATTAATCTGTTTGTAAAACTGAAATTTAAAGCAATATTTTTTGTTTGGGGGTTTTTTCTCTTGCTTATTTATTAATACGCTATTAAATGTTTGTTTAAATGTAAGTCAATTATTATCAGTACAGTAATAGTTTAAAGAAATAACAAATTTAATTACTCTTAATCACATACATCAACCTTCTTTTCATCTCTAAAACATGGGAAAGGGATGTTATTGCGAATACGCACATTAAAGAAAAGGTGGGAGATATTTTCTAATTAATTTACAATTTGATAACGTGATTAATTTTTATTTGAAATGAACTAATCTAAATATCAGAAGAAACAGGATTTTGTAATTTCACCTAGGATATAAAATGCTAAATAGAAAATGTGTTTTTAAAATGATTAAGAATTCTTAACTATTTTTGTTTCAAAAACATTTAAACTAAATGTAACTTAATTATAATGAAGAAAACTTAATATTATATGCACCTTAACAAAATAAATTATAATATATTTTTTTTTTACATATTGGTTTCTTTAAGGTATAACACGTGATACATATACTAACGTAGCTTCTTATTCGTGCTTTAATGACTTTCAGTTATAAAATATTTCAAAGTTTTTATTATGTTATCATCTAGAAAACTGCGATGGCATTTCTTGTAAAGCATTCTTCAAGGATTATTTAAAAAGATTTAGTTCTCTCCTTATTCTTATAACTGCTTTTATGCATTTAAATATCATTTTTCACTTTTTATAGCTGCATTAATTATTTTAAATTTCTATTACGGTTCATATATAATGAACAGTTTTTACGATTGAATTTAAAATTCATTAGTAATTATGTAAAATATTCTTTCAGTTACTCTTGAAATTTAAATATGGTACTAGCAGTAGTGCGTGAATAAGGTTTTCATAATTCTCAGTTTTTATGATTGTATTTTCTTCAAATTATCCCGATTAAAGATGAATAATTATTTGTATTACTATTAAGTAACTTTTTTGGAAAGCTGATATATATTATTTTTGAATCCAAAAATATTGTCTACTACAAAGGAAATCCTTGACCTATTCATAATTGAAATTTATATTTAATGCCACTGAATTATTACAGTTCTAACATCCTTTTAAATTGATATGCCATACAAAAAATACAATTTTTGATGACCTATTTTTTTAATGGTACAGAAATTAGTATTACTAAATGTAAAATTATTATAATATTTTTGAAAAATATTAAACTGTTGTAAAAGTATATACGGACGGTTTTTTATTTTTTTTAATTTTTAAATGTGTGCAGTTATGTCTGCTTGTGTGTTTATTTTTAAGTTGAAGAATATTTAGTTTTTAATTTTTTGTTTTCATGCATTATATCTTACTTAAATAGCTAAAGAAAATAGAAGTACAAAATTATATGTAAATTTCTGAGAAAATCAGTTACTAAACTGTTTTGAGAATAAAGAAGTTCTACGCTTATATTTAAATACATGCTCATATCATGAAATGATGCCCAAACTATGAAATTTCTTATTACTTCAAAGACTTTTTCGTAATTTGTGCATTGATATATTATTAAATGATTAGTAAATGAGGAATTTGGTTCAAAAATTAAAAAAAAATGCTTAGTATTTAATTATTTTAGGATTGTTGGTTTTTAGTATTTGAAATAACAGTAATAAAGAATACTAACCACACAATAACATCTACGTCCAAGACATATGAAGATATAGGTAACTGACATTCCATGCAACCTGCCTGAAGTATGGATAATTATATGAAAGTAATTTAGTAAAAAAAAATGCACCGGATTTTTGATAATGCATAGAGAAATGAAGCATAGGATGACCCAAAATATTTCGACTGGTTTAAAAAAAAGGATAGAAATATCACGGAGAAAAATGTGAATTTTTAATATCAACGCATCAGCTTTCGAAACAGTTAAAAAAAAGAATGAAAACCACATTGATATATTACTGCAAAAAGTATTTTATATAAAATGTATTAAAATTTATTTAAGAATTTTGACAATCTTAGTAGAACTGAAACTGGCCAAAACATTTTTATAATCTCTAAAACAGCGATTTTTTTCAGATTGTCATTTTTTATTTCTACGTATTAAATTAAGTTTTAATATTTAAATGTGAACAGAATCTCTGTGTTCCAGATAATTCAATGTGATTCCAATTCCTTTAATAATCAAAATATTTGGTATTTGGCCCATCAATACAATTTTTTTAAGATATCCGAACACGTTGAAAATGACCAAATTCAGTCAAGACAGATATTTTTGTTTTTTATTTTATTGAATAGAGCTATCTTTTGACTTTACGAAATATACTTTTTTTTGTTTGTACACTATTTAGAGGTCAAGTTACAATCAATTTTATAAAGTTAGAAAAACCGGAAGTGGGTTTTTGATGCACCAGGAGTGGGCATTTAAATTGCTCAAAATCTATCATGGCGAGTCTGATAACTCAAAATATTAAGAAGGTATTTCTATAAAAATTTTTGAACCTGATATTTACTTTATTTTCTAGAGAATGTACTAAAATATTTCTTATTGTATGAATACTTTTTGAGTTATGGCTTATTATTTAAATAATGGTCTCATAAAAAAATGTAATATTTCTTATAATGTTTACTCAGTCAGCTGTAAAATTTTCAAATTTTAATAAAAAATTAAAATTTTAGTACATTTTCTAGATAAATGTATCTAGTTTGTTTTCTTAATACTTTTACTAATATATGTTTATTACTTTTTTCTCTAACTGATTTGTTTTTCAAAAATATTGCTAAAATTTCACTTATAATTGTGTTTTTTGCAAAATTCAGATAATTTATTTTATATTTTGATAGTTTAATAGTAATATTTATTTGTATTGAGTCCTAAAAGAGCATTTATAATGTTTTAGTATGCTATTTTGTTAAAAAGTACTCCGAACGTGTTCGGATACCTTAATATTACATATTTTTATCGTTAAAGTGAAACTTTTAACAATGCTTAGTTTTTTTCCTAAGAAAATACTTAAATATGTATTAGAATTATGTTGCGAATGAATCACATCGACTATTACTGGATTTTAACGTACATAGGAAAATCATGGGGAAATAGTGATGAGAACTTTAAATCGGATAAACGTTGATGCAAGGATAATTTTTGTTTATTTTCATTAGCATAAGGGATCCAATAAGGGGAAAGGAGAAAAAGTTTCGAAATAAAATTCCTAAATTTTCTCTCTCTGCATACATTTTTTTTTAAAAATACCGAAAGTAGGGCGAAAGGCCTGATAGAAAATACATACAAAAGAAAATTATATATTTTTAATGTTCATATGTAGTAACGGAAATTTGTTAACTTTTGAACACGTTTTCCCTTTCCAGCTAAAAATATTAATTCAATATTTGTTTAAATAAGAAACGTTTAAGAATCTTTTTCAATAAAAATGAAATTAATTAAACAATAATTGTTTATTTTGTTAAATCCTTATTTCACCCAAACAATCGCCAGTAAATTTTTAAAATAAACAAAAATACGGTAATGGACGTTGTTGAAAATTTAGAAGGTGATTTTATTTTGTGTGCTTCCTTCAAACAATAAAATTAGAATTTATTTCCTCAGTTCGTACACCATTTCTCTCAATTAAAATGTCTATACTTGTTTTAATTAAAGTTTAGAAGGTTTAACTTAAACTTCAGATATTATTATTCTTGGATAGTAATTCAAATAATTCAAATTTGTGATGTTTCCATTAGAAGAATCTAACAAAGATTTCCTCTGAATGTTTTGTAACGTCAAAGGAAATTTTTAAACAAATAAACGATGATTTAGTTTTATAAAGAAAAAGAACAATACATTGATTTTATTTGGGAACCATGTATGTGAATTTCAAACCAAGAAACTTTTTTTGTAAACTTCAAGAGAATTTAATTTTTTTTCGTGTATTTAAGTTGCAAAATATTGTATATGTACAATTTATAACAATAGATAATCTTAAAATTTAAACTTTCATTTTTTTGTGAGTGTGATCTAAATATTTTAAATTTTCTCAATTTCACAATATATATTTATTTAGGAGTTATATTCATGTGAAAATTATTTGAAAATTAAATTATTCATATTTTAATTCTTTAATTTTTTGATGTATAATATAAATGATTATTATTTAATTTTAAATTTCACTGTGTTCTGATCAGCTATATCGAAGGATTGGTTATATATTCTTTAAAAGAAATTTTATTCCTTTTGAAAATATTTGTTGAAAAAAATAAGACCAAAAATAATTTATGAAAATGAAATTCAATGATTTTAATAACATTCCAGTTGTGAATATTTCCAATCTAAAAAAATATTTATTTTCCTTAAACATACAAGTTTTCACAAAATTTTGAATAAAATCTCTTAAAATTATGTAGGCTATTTGATTTTGTTGTAACAGCAAAAAATGTGTTACAATTCTAAAATAGTATGATGATATATATAGATATAAATGTTCTAAAATATTATTAAACAATCATGTAACAAGAATTAACGAGAAGTGTAAAATAACTATAAGAATAACGTAAAAGTGTATTAAATTTTTAGTACATACTGGTACAGGTTTAGTAGAAAGACAAAATGGCTTGAACAGATGGTAACGACATTAAGATCGATACACACTAAAGAAGCACAGCTTGACATCAATAGAAAAAAAAAACAGTTCCTAAAATTCCCATAAATACTAAAAATTAGTTCTCATTTACTTCTTTGATATTCGACGAAATTACCTTTTGAGTAAGTATATAAACGATTTAAAAAAGTTTAAAAGCTTATAGGATGCTTTCAGGAGAATAATATAAAAAACTTGTAAACAAAAAACTGATATTTTCAGTTTACTTAATTGAAAAATTTGATATACACTTGTAAATATTCATTAAAAATTAGTAATTCACGAGACTACAATATTTATCAAATGCATTTTAATTAAGCTCTAACGATATTTATTGAGCTGGGTTCTAAAGAAAATTCTTAATCATTTTGTATCTACCATCATTCTACATCAATTTCGACTATAGATTATTAGACGCAAAAACATTTATATCAACGGATTAACAGAATATAATTACCTAAATAGAATCGAAAAGCAGTAAAATAACACTTAATACTCTAAAAATAGTTTATGTCATGTTTATTTTCACCAGATAAATTCTTATATTAATCAGCAACAAAAATATTCACTTTAGAATTCGAGAACAAAGAGTATCCGCAGGCAACCAGTTATTAAAGAAAAATGAGTGAACTAATTGACATAGAATTATTTTTTTAAGAATATTTTGTAATACTTCAGTGTGTATAAACTTTGGAAAGTAGAAGTCACAGATTATGTGAATTCGATATATTTTTGCATAATACTATAATATATACGTGTCATATGTTTATAAAGAAAACGTACACGTTTTATACTCAATATATTACTTTAAAGCAGTTTTCACTTCCTTTTTTTCAAGAAAAAAATAGCTGTAGATTGTATATTTAAGAGTTAATTTTAAGAAAAATCGAAAACATATATTTGGAAAAATACATAAAATTAGATGGCTATTTTGAAGTGTAAGATTAAAAAAGGTAATTTTTTATCAGTCATTATCCAAGAGATAACGCAGGAGATGATGGCGCATAATTTAATCAACCGCATTAAGGATTTTTAAGTAAATGTTCCCTTCTTAAGGTGTGATATTTATCTTGTTAAAAATTTATATTAGAAAATGCATAAGTAATTGAAAACAATCTTCATTACCCTTGTGATACATATTTTTACATTTTAAATATAATTTTAATGCATGCATTTATTTTGTAAAGAAGGTAACTTTTTTTATCCTAAGTAACTGAAAAAATAAATTTCTATAAAATAAAAATTCCCAGTATATGAAAAGCGTTACTAATTTTTTTCACATTGAAAAAAAATAAGTATACTGTAAAAAATAAGTGTCGCAGTTTTGTAATAAAACTTTAAAAATTTCTTCTAATCAAAGCAAAATTAAGTGTGTTGAATTTTTTTCATATGCCAAGACCGGAAATCAATCTGTTCATATCTGTATACTCGCCAAAAAGAATATTGCATCAAAAACAAGAACTGAAAACACTAACACATTACACACTTAAATCAATAAGAATCGAAAAGGCAAAAATTTTGTGCGAAAGCAATTTTGCAATTAGAACACGAGTCACCTGGTCCTCCAATACAACAGGCAAACATCACTTTTATGTTGTAACTTAGGGTTAATGTTCTTGTAGACGAGCGAGTGCTGCTTATTCACACACATTGGTTGTTTTTCAAACAGGGCTTTGGTTTTCTCAGTATGGCTATTCGGCTGAGGTGTTCGACTAAGAAGGTATGTCTTGCTTTTATTCTGAAATTATCAACAAACATTTAAGTATAAATTGATTAAAGTTGTTAGCAAGTTATAGTTCAATAAATTGGAATGTTCTTAAAAATGGAAATGGTAGATTAATTTATTATTTACTTATGCCACATATATAACACTAGCTGTTACCCGCCCGCTTCGCTGGGTATTTCATGATGTTTTATAAATTTTTACTGCTTATATATATGTATAAATTATTGATATCTAAGTCCTAGCATTAAGAATTCGATTGTATTGAAAAATATACTTATACCTTTAACTGTCGCAAAAAAAAGGGCAGAACTCATCTAATTTGTATTTTCTAAAAATCTCTAAAATTGAAGCACAGAATGATGTTTGTTCTTTCGTAACTCAAAAACCAAGTGGATTCCCGCAAAACAAATTTTCGGTGGATCTCTACTCCGTAAATTGAACATGCAAGCCAAATTTCAAGTCTAAATCTAACAGAAAAAAGCAAAAGTTTTACTATAAATATCCCCGCAATCCCGTTGAGAGCCGTTTTCCAAAATAACCGCTCTTAGCGGATTTCAATTCAACAAAAGAAAAATGCAAACCAAATTTCATTATTATAGTCCTTGTAGCTCGAAAAAAGTAATTGTTTTGTCAATACGTCCCAGTAACCCCCTGCAACCCCCCAGAACTTGATTTGCTTAAAATTTATTCTTAGTGGATCCCTATTCAACAAAAGAAACATGCTTAACAAATTTCAAGTATATGGGTCTAACAATTAAAAACAGGAATTTTTTTCTGTAACTCCTCTTGACCCCTCGCAAACATCTTTGGGGGTCAATTTTCCTTTTACTCTTTGTTAGAGGAACTCTATTTCATGAAAAGAAGCTGCCTACCAATTTTCAAGCAGGATGATCAAGTAGTTTAAAAATGGAAATATTTATCGATTACGCCTCTTAATCTCCCGAAATTAAACTTAGTAGTTGATATTCGCGAAACCCATTTTGTAGCGGTTCTCTACTTTTCGAAAGGAATCTGCTTATCAAATTTCAAGACTGTACGTCTAACAGTTTAAAAATGGGGGTAATTGTCTATAACGCCACTTGAGCCCCGCAACGCCACTTCTGGGTCTGTTTTCACAAAACCCATTTTGTAGGGGAATTGCACTCTATGAAAGGAATCTGCTTAGCAAAATTTGAAGACTGTTCGTCCAATTAATTAAAAATGCAAAAACAATTATCAATAACGCCCCTTGAACCCCCGCAACACAACCTACGGGTCGATTTTCACAAAACACATTTTGCAGTGTATTTCTATCCTATGAGAGGAATCTGCTAACCAAATTTCAAGACTGTGAGTCTAATAGTTTAAAAAAAGAAATAATTATTTATATCTGCCCTTAATTTCCGCAACACCCCTTGGGGGTCAATTTTCTCCAAACCCGTATTGTAGCGGATATTTACTCCATGAAAGAAACATTCCTACCAATTTTCAAGCAGGTAGGTCAAATAGTTTAAAAACGAAAATATTTATCTTACGCCACTTATTCCCCTGCAACGCCACTTAGAGGTATGTTTTCACAAAACCTTCTTATTGATGATATCTACTCTATGAAAGAAATCTCTTTATCAAATATAAAGACTGTGCGTCTAATAGTTTAAAAATGGAAATAATTATCTATAACGCCCCTTAAGTCCCCTCAACCCCACTTGGGAGCAATTTTCACGAAACCCATTTTTAGCGTATCTCTACCCTATGAGAGGAATCTGCTTACTAAGTTTCAAGACTACATCTAATAACTTAAAAATAGGAATTTATAACGCCCCTTAAACCCCCGCCCCCGCAACACCCCTTGGGGGTCAATTTTCCCAAAACCCATTTTGTAGCGGATATTTACTCCAGGAAAGAAACTTACCTACCAATTTTCAAGCAGGTAGGTGAAGTAGTTTAAAAACGGATATGTTTATCTATTACGCCCCTTAATCCCCCACAACGCCACTTAGAAGTCTGTTTTCACAAAACCCGTTTTGTAACTGATCATTATTCTACGAAAGGAATCTATATATCAAATTTAAAAACAGTGCGACAAATAGTTTAAAAATGGAAATAATTATCTATAACGCCCCCTAAGCCCCTGCAACGCCACTTGGGGGTCGATTTTCAGCAAACTTATTTTGTAGCGGATCTCTACTCTCTGAAAGGAATCCGCTTACCCAATTTCAAGATTTTACGTCTAATAACTTAAAAATAGGAATTAATAACGCCCTTTAAAACCCCCGCCCCCGCAACACCCCTTGGGGGTCAATTTTCCCAAAACTTATTTTGTAGCGGATATTTACTCCAGGAAAGAAACTTACCTACCAATTTTCAAGCAGGTAGGTGAAGTAGTTTAAAAACGGATATAATTATCTATTACGCCACTTAATCCCCCGCAACGCCACTTAGAAGTCTGTTTTCACAAAACCCGTTTTTTAACTGATCATTATTCTACGAAAGGAATCTATATATCAAATTTAAAGACAGTGCGTCAAATAGTTTAAAAATGGAAATAATTATCTATAACGCCCCCTAAGCCCCTGCAACGCCACTTGGGGGTCGATTTTCAGCAAACTCATTTTGTAGCGGATCTCTACTCTCTGAAAGGAATCCGCTTACCCAATTTCAAGATTGTACATCAAGTAGTTTAAACATGGAAACAATTATTATTAAAGCCCTTAACCCCCCGTAACGCCCCTTGCGTTTCGAATTTCGGAAAATCCTTTCTTAGCTGATGTCTACTCTATCAAAGGAACATGTCTACCAAATTTCAAGTCTGTAGGTTGAATAGTTCTAGAGATTTCGTGATTAGTCAGTCAGTCAGTCAGTCAGTCAGTGAGTCGCCTTTCTCCTTTATATATATAGATAACAAGATAGTTATTCGTGATGGATTTAGTGATTATGAGCCAATATGAATTAACGTACATGACACCTGAATAGGCATTTATCTCTTCAAATTTCCACACCATGTTAATGAGAGGACTCAGGATCAAGGTACTTGAAATGTGCATTCTCAACAACATGGTGGGTTTTAATAGTGTACCAATATTTTATTTGAAGGAAATCCTCTGATAATTTTTAATGGTTCGTCTCACCTAAAAAGATAGTGCATTTAATTTAATCTAATTTAATACATTAGTTTTTAAAAAAATCATTAAGAAAACGTAATAAATTGTGTTTGCGTGTGGTGCTGGTATTTTTTCCCTAACTAAACTAAAATTATCTAAATACACTGCTGGCCGCCGTAAATGCAACACCCTGAAGGAAGAACGAAAATAACACGAAATTGGCAACATGCATTAGCGGAGGTGAGATATGCAAATGATTAGAATTTCAGCGCAGACACACATCACGCACGCCTGTGGTACCACCTCAAACCGCTATTTAAAGCTTGGAGATTTTGACAATTTCAAGTTCGGCAATTGTGTTTTTCTTGTGGTGTTTTCAAAAAACGATCCGTTATGTCTCGTAGAAAACAGCGATCAGCTTTTGATCAAGTATCCGAGTTCGACAGAGGAAGGATAGTGGCCTACCGAGATTGTGGATTATATTTCAAGGAAATCGGTAGTCCTGTTGGACGAAACCAAACAACTGTAATGCGGATATGTGACGGTTGGATACAGGAGGGTACGACGGACAGACGTGGTTGATCACATCCACCTCAGTGCACCACTTCACGTGAGGACAGTCAAATTTTGCACATGCCAGTCACGGATCACTCAGTCACATCACGAACCATACCACAGCACATTGATTCTGTATCGCATCATTCAGTGTCTGCGCGTACCATTCGACGCGGTTTACAGCAGAGTGGTTTGTCCAAAAGACGTCGATTGTTTGGTCTACCCTTGACGCAGAACCACAGACGTCTCGCCACCAATGGTGGGATGAAAGAAGGATGTGGGCGGCAGAATGGAATGAAGTTGTATTTACTGACGAGTCACGCATATGTCTGCAACACCACGATGGTCGTATTCGAGTCTGGAGATACCGTGGAGAGAGGATGCTGAACAGCTGCGTTATGCATCACCGCACTGGTCTTGCACCGGATATTATGGTATGGGGCGGTATTCGATATCACTCTCGCACTCCTCTAGTACGCATTGCCGGTACTTTAAACAGCCAGCGCTACATCTCCGAGGTGTTGGAGCCAGTTGTTCTTCCTAACCTTCAGGGCTTGGCCACAGCCATATTTAAACAGGATAATGCGCGACCACACATGGCACGCATTCTCCAAAGATTCTTCGTCAATCACCAGATTGAATTGCTTCCCTGGCCGGCTCGCTCCCCGGATCTTTCGTCGATAGAAAACATGTGGCCAATGGTTCCTCAACGATTGACCCAGTTCACACCCCCAGCTGCCACACCAGGTTAAATTTGGCAATGTGTGGAAGCTTCTTGGTCTTCTGTACCCCAAGAACACATCCAAAGTCTCTTTGAATCCATACCGAGGCGTGTGGCAGCGGTGATCTCCAACAATGGCGGCTACTCTGGCTACTGATTCTGGCAGGAACAACACTTCACAGATTTGATACTTGGTCAACATGTTATCTACAAAATAAATTTTGTTTTGATATCTCTTGTCTTTCTTGGTGTTGCATTTACGTTGCTCAACAGTGTATATAGTAAATAAAGTAGTTTTAATGTTCATGAATCAAAAATATTAATAATTTATTAAAGTTAAAATAATTCTTTTAAAAGCAGGGGAAATTTAAAAAAAAGAAATTTTAATCAAAAAATTTATAGTTTTTATTCTATATAAGGTTTAATTTTAAAAATTATTTTGAGTAAAGAAATAATAAATATTTGTATTTAAAAACATTTCTGCATATTATTTTCCGAAATTATGCATGCATTTTAAAATTTAATCAAAGCAGGTTTGAAGAAGTACCTACACGTTTATTATTTAAACATTAGATATTTAAAGGATTAAAATTGCTTATACCTTAATATCAAAATTAAATTTAATAAGATTCAATTATTGCCACTGCTAAATATTTCAATGGACAATTTTTCTTAATTCTTTGTAATTTTTATTGATTGCTATATGATAGTAAGAAGATATGCTGGGCATTCATATAATTAATTTAAGGGGGCATGGTATGATTTGCACAAAAATTTTTAACTTACGGATTTTCGAATTTTTTTGGTTGCCTCCTATGTGTGTATACTATGTGAAACAGATGTTGTGCTTAAATCTTTATAAAAAAGCTAACCATTTAATTTTTTAAGGAAAACATTTTAAATTTGTGAAGTGAATTTAAAATGCTACTCCTCCTACAAAAAATTGCGTACACAAATGAAATATGATTTACAAGTACGTCAAACTATGTATAACAAGAGTTGGTTTGACTTTTGCGATAACATGATCGGTATTCGTACAATAACTCTTTTTATGAATGCTTATTGAAAATTCTTAAAAACTGCATAAACTCAATTATGCATAAGTTCAATTATTTTTAAAAACAAATGTATTGCTTTGATTCAAAACTTCATACCAATTTTGTTACATGTAATGTTAGCATTAGTAGAAAATATTCTAAGCAATAGGCACAATAGAGAAGAAATGCCTTTATATATAAATGAAGACAAACTAGTTATTATATCTTTCTGAGATAAGTAAAATTAAAGCTTTGATTTGCCATAGGGATGTGAATAAAAACGAATGCAAAAGCTATCATAATTCTGCGTTTTTGAAGTTAAGAGCTTTCAAATTTTGTAAAGTTATAGAAAAGTTTATAAAGAATAATTTAGGCTAAAACAATTAGATTTGATTTTTTGATCGAATTTTGTCAGTTGAAAGTATTGTGTCCCCTTAATGAGTAATTTAGAAATTTATTTTCTTCTTTTTACATTACACACAATGTCAATACATCCAAATTTGAGTTACGTTCTCTTTTAAATTAAACAATTTAGAAAAATCTTGAATTCTCACTCTCATTCGTTTTACTTGTTGAGAAATATTGGAGGTGGAAAAATATCATTCTAAGATTTCCTTCTTCCCATACACAGAGAGCAGAGAAACCAAATAACATTTATTTGTAACTTAAAACATGACGTAAGGAGATGATAACTCAAACTGAAATATAAAGATATAATTTTTGTAATAGCTTTATCTACTTTTTTTTTTTTTAAAAAAAGCAATATTAAAAAAATTTCAATTCCTACTTAGATCAACATAAAATTTTTTATTTTAGTTATTTTTTATTAAATAATTATAATTAATAAAAATGTGTTACATATGACAGAATGACAATATTAAGTGGCAAAATAAAAAGCGAATTTCCTTGCAAATTCCATACCTGGTAGTTGCCCAATGCATATTGTCGCTAATTATTGCCTTCATTCGGAACAAATTTAATTTTTTTTCTCCCAAAAAACTAAAATTCATGAATTTAATTAAATTAATAAAGTAATATTTAAAAAAACTGTGTGAGCATCAAGTACCATCCACTACACGTTTGAAAAATGTATTTGAACTTAAGTGGATGAATAAAAAGCATTTAAATAATTATTGAAAACTTGAACAATATATATACATATATATTGTTCAAATATATATATTATTAATATTTGGAAGAGTGTGAACTAACAGTAGGACTTGAATAACAGCTAAATAGATAAATACAAGGATATTTTAATATTTAATATTTTTTATACTTCGATAAAACTAGAAAATTTCACAAGTTATGTATTTGACTTAATTTGACACGATTGTAAATTGATGCAAAATATTGTGTTTTTACCTTTCTCAATGACACATTTTTAAATTTCAGAAAAAAATATTTTTTCCATACATGTGTTATTATAAGAATTTTTATAAAAATATAAGAAAGGTCACTTTAATAATTATGGGCCTCTCTGCATTTAAAAAACATCTCGTTCGTGTTTCTGAGAAATATTCTGATGTGATTTAATGTATTATTTTCTATTTCTTAAAAAATATATACTAATCCAAAATTCAAAAATATTCAAGTTGATTTATCTCCAGTAATAATACGGTGTTCTGCAATTCAAAATGAAATTATCCGAAACATGTTTTTAGACCGCATTCTGAGTTATCAAGAAATATCTTTTTGTCATCATTTTTGGGGATAAAAAAACAAAGACCACACATGTGAACAGACCAATATCTGAAAAAGAGTCGAATATGTGTGCATAAAATATTTTTCTAAAAGAAGAAAAAATGTTTAAAAATATATATGTGAAATATCACCTTTGCTTGTCACGTGAGCAGCAAGAAAAATCGTTTTTCAAAACAAAGGGAGTACCTCCCCGTCAGGTCGTGAGAATAAATGATATTGGCTCCCGGCCAGTACCGTATTTCCTTTTTAACTCTTAGATGCAGCTTTGTTTTACCCAATATCTGCCTCCGACAGTGTGACATTTTACACCCTAGTAGCTACCCGAAATCGATGCTCGCTGTTATACTTCCTTACGTTTGATATACTTTACGGCAAGTTGACACCACGAACTTTCCCTCGTATGCATAGTTGTGGCTCTTTTTTTTCTTTTTTGGGATATCGAAACGCATCCGTTCTATGTATGTAACTACCGTTTGGGATCGTCATTTATCATAAATAAGTAAATAAATTGACGGGCACATACTTTCACCATATATGTTTTTTTTCTTTCTTTGGTAACATTGTGAATGGAGAAGCGATGAAATTTGTAACTTTTCACATATTTGTTCGTTTCACATAAAATATCTAATATTTCTTTTGAATTTAGGTCGAATAGATAAATGAGGTCGTTGCATTCTCAAAGGGAATTTAAGGGAGGCTTATTCGTAATGTGCCATCAATGCCTAGATCAGGGGTGGGCAGACTTTTACATCGTACGGTCTATTTCTAATATTTAATAGGTGTTGCGGTCCAACCACTGACGTAGATGTGGTGAACTAAAAGAAGATCAATTTTCTTTATATTATGTCAATATCAAATAAGGATTATGTCCTTACCTATATAGCTACAATTAAAAAAATCGCTTTAAACCTCGTACACAATACGATTTAATTGACAAAAATCGGTCAAAAAATCAAATCTAATTTTTATAGCCTAAATTTTTCTTTATATACTTTTCTATAACCTCCCAAAACTTGAAAGCCTAAACTTAAAAAAATGCAGAATTATAATAGTTTTAGTTTTTATTCACATCCCTATGGCAAATCGAAATTTTAAACTTACTTATCTCAGAAAGATAAAATAACTAATTTGTCTTTATTTAAAATACTAAGGCTTTTTTTGTATTGTGCCTAATGCTTTCATTTTTTACCTATTGCTAATAGTGCATGTAACAAAAGTTGGAACGCATTTTTTAACCAAACCAATACTTATTTTTTTTAAAAAAATAATTGAACTCGGGATTTATACATTTTTAACGAATTTTCAATAAGCATTCATGAAAAGAAATATTGTACGAATACTATTCATGTTATCATAAAACCCATTCCAACTTTTGTTATACATAATTTGACGTATTTGTAAATCAAATTTCATGCGGGTACGTAAATTTTTGTAGGAGGAGTAGCATTTTAAAATCACTTCACAAATTTTAAGTTTTTTCCTTAAAAAATTGAATGGCTAGCTGTTTATGAAATTTTGAGCACAGAATCTGTTTTGCATAGTATACACATATAGCTAAAAATTTTTAGAAAATCCTTAAATTAAAAATTTTCGCGTAAATCGTACCATGTCCCCTTAAAACAAAATGCAAGATTCAAAACTAATGATAATACTTACAAATTTAATAATATCATATGATGAATTTAATATCAAATAATTCAAAACACTTTAAAAAATCATTTTTATTTAAAGTTCGTTCCCGTAGTTATAGTCAATAGAAGACTTAGTCAGCATAATGTTCGCAAGTCTTGAATATATCTGTATACTAACGGCAAATATTGTAATGGATTCTGAGTGGTCATCTATGAAATGGAAACAATCTGTTATCTTAATTATATTCATTTTTAAAAATGCAAATTAACACAAGCATGCCTATCGCATCGATTGTAAAAAGCCGATTTTCTGGTCTAGTGCGCTTAGTTTCACCATAAATGTTTATTAGTAAACGCGTCTTAAATGTCAGTAAATGCGGTTACCCCAAAATGTCTTGGCGGTCTACCGGTCAATCGTGATTGACTTAATGCCCCCCTGCCTTCACTGACCTTGACGCCTTAATGCCACTCCAGACCTAGATCATTTGCTCCCCTGTCTTATCTCCAACCTTCGTTCATTAAAATGTCTTCTTTCTCCAATGAGGCTTACTAAATCCTCTCATTCAATACGTAGGGCTGTGGGTAACCTAGTGGTTAGAGCATTGGACTCCAGTCCGGAGGGCCTGGGTTTGATGCCCCATGCCACTAAATACCACCGAATATAGACGGAGTGCGTGCTCGTTAAATCAGTGGGTCCGAAAGTCTTGTGAGCGGTCGCAGCAGAAACCACGAGCGCAGAGGGCTTGAGAATTTTTCCCTCCCCTTCAGTTCCATGCCAAAATTGTGGAGGTGGTGATAAATGGTGTCTCCATTTATCGTTAAGAAGTCCAACCTGTCTCACAGGCAATGGCAACTTTCATTCCTTACCTGCGGGAAGGACACGACAACAACAACAACATTAAATACGTAAACTTAAAGTACAGTTTCAAATTTAGGACAGATTCAAAATCTGGAAAAAAATTAGCTGACATAAATATAACTATATCTGCAAGGGTAAAATATTTTCCAAAGTTTCAAGAATTTAGGAAATAAATGACTGTCACAAAATTGTCCTCAGACTAAATGATATAAAAAAGAAATTTTCTTCATAAATTTTAATGAATTAACTAAAATTGATATAAATACATTATTTAAAGCTTATGTATTGTTATTCTAAATGTTACATATATATTTTGCTTATTGATACGAAAAGTATTTTTCTTGATTTTGCATTTGCAAAATAAATGTTATTAATTGAACTTTTGATCTATTTCCATATTCAGTTGTGCAATATAATTGAAAAAAATCCAATAGCAGGAGATACAAGATATGATTATGACATACATATCATGATATATCGATTTCGTACTTCTTTTTTATTTCAGTATTTCTCTAAAATATAGTTTAATAAGTCTATTTTAAGTTAAAATATATTGCAGAGAAAGGAAACGTATATCCAATAAATACAGCTCCACCTTTCCTTTATGGAAATTACTGCTCTGTGTGTGATAAATGGAGAAATTTTTTGTTATTTTTAAAATTCTGATCAGGCTTCCCTCCATTTTGCATATTAAAATTGCCTCCTAAATACATTTTTAACTCTAATCAGGGACATCAGATTTCACTGATCCTTTTCCTTCTTTAAGTTGATATTCTGATACTTGAAAAATATTTTTTCAACTATTCGTTTTTCATGATATTCATGTATAAAACTTTTCTAAACTTCTTTCAATTTATATAATAATAATAATTACATATTATTCCATTTTTTAAATATGTTTGCAACTGGGTAAATTTAGCATTCAAGTTCTTTAGATTAAAAGCATAGGTTTCTGCGGCTTGATGATTTGTCCTTTTGTGAGCTGGTTTACTGTCAGGAAATTTGATTTTCTCATAAAATTCGTCTTTATTCTACTTCATAAGTTCAATTTATTACATTCTTGTATCATATCTATTAGTATTCAGGCAAGTTGGACTTGTATTACAATTTTTGAGATTTTATCGATGTGAAATACATTTTGAAAGAAATATATATAACTTCTGATACACTGTCTAAAACATTCATTATTATAATATATGACCGAATAAAACAAAATTTGTTAATGAGGAAATCAAAATATTAAAGGGGGTTGGTAAACTCAGCAACATTTAATATTTTGAATATACGTTTTTCATAAATAATGCATTGCCATAAATTGCAAAAAACCTTAAGTGTAAATCAAGTATAAGAATAAAAATATCAATTTGGGACATTTTAGCTAAAACTGGTGTATGTTGTCACAGCTTTTATTAAGTAAAAAACACGTTTAAAGCTAGTTACATAAACTAAATATTCCTGCAAAAATTTTAAAATTACTCTTTAATATTATTTTTGTATACGTTTAGATTTATACCCAGATCCGTGTTGACAAATATAATGAATAATATAAAACTTTTCTCAAATGAATTATTTTTCTTCGTATGATTAAAACGAATATCAAATAGATCTTTTCATATCTTTCATTTGAGATAATACTACGTTATTTCTAAATTATTCGTAGTAGTAAGGTCTCAGGCATGGCAGTAATTAATCTGAAGAAATAATTCAAAATTTTAAAAAAATTACTATTATTTTAAGACTTTTATTTACTTAAAAGTTTGGGAAGAAAAACATCTTTTAACTGAACACTTAACTATGGCAATTAGAAGCCCTATTATAGTCCTGCACTTTCATATATCTCCATTTAACAATTAAGAGAGGGAATATGTCTTTTAATTGGATATGCTTCCTCAGTCTTCTCTTTTTCGAGAAATCAAATGTTTCTAGATGATCTGCCTTCATTAAAATTCAATTATAAGTACACCCAACTACTGCTGCAAGAAGATAATTTGTAACATAAATAAAATAATCAGGATCGCTTTTCATGAAACATATTGTAGATGGAACCGATTAATATTCTTTTCCGTTACTTAGCACCACTTAGTGAGCATTTTCTCTAGTTAGATATGCAGAGAAATAAAAGAATATTCCAAGCACTTTTGGTGATTCTTATTACAATATTCAATCAGTTAAAATGAGATTAAACACTGATGAGCACGTTTCAAGACCATCCCTCAATTTCTACTTGAAATTAAATTCGATGTTTTTCAAGAGGATTAATGTAAACCTTAGAACAAATTGCCTTTCCATTTTCTTTTCACATATTTTTTAATGGCATTTAAAAAATAATTTAGCATTGAAAACTAAGAAAAAAGCAAGAAAAAAAATTATCTCCCTTTGAAAAATCATTTAAACCCAACCCTGTAAAATTGGTCATAATGGTCTAACCTAAAACAGACGCATATTTACTAATTAATGATGATTTTTCCTATAATTCAATTTGATTTCTTTTAGAAAATTAAACTGGAAATTCCATAGGAGGTTGTTTGGAAAAATTTAACTCTGAAAAAGGAAGCACGCACACATGAACTTTGAAACATCAAGATGAGGAAATATAGTATGATTTTGACATACATTCGTTTTATATATTATATAAACTAAAAGGAGATAATTTTAAATTTTATTTAAGTAAACATTAAATACTTAAATGTAAGAAAAAAATAAAAATATCTTTTTTCCTACTTATATGTGCTTTTATAATTTTATTTAATTCAAGACACTTACGGCCTCGATAGCTGAAAGTTTACTGTCATCACCTCGTAACTGACGTTGTGTCTACTGAGTTCTGAAATTGAGACTTCTTGCAACCAAAGATCTTCCCCCCATCTAATCGTTCTTTCTATATATTCTCCCCGTACTCTCATATGGGCAGAACCAGGAACCCTCTACCTGGTTTCGAGAAATCGACCATTACAGCAGCAGAAACGAGGTTTTTGGTAATGGATGATAGCACAAATCACTGTCTTTGTAATGGGTATTATGATTGTTTTTAGGTATAGAGATGAGAATTTCGCTGAATGGATTGACCAGTTAGATCTCCAGACCTAATTAGAGAACTTGCCTATGATGCTCTGGGGAGGGCAATTGTGACTCACAAACCGACACCGAAAATCATCCAAGACTTGAAAAAAAGAGTTTCTGAATGAGTGGAATCCATTTCCACAGTAACTCATAAATTCCTTTATTATCGGTATAAAATCATGGTGTGAGGCCTGTTTATCTGAAAAAGGGGACCACACCTCCATTAACAAATTTTCTTTGTTATATTCCGCAACTGCTGCTTGACATTTTCTGGATTCGATTAGTATTGCGCTCGATCACACATGTGTGTTTAAATTGTTGAATGATTATACTTTTGCATGATATCAAACCTATATACATACCAAATTTCATTAAAATTCGTGCAGTACTTCTAGAGATAATTGACAAAATCTAAAAATTATCTTTATTATGAGCACCAGTATATTTTTTTATGGAAAAAAAATTGTTGCTTATATTTATAAGACAACAGTACTAAATATTGTTTCCATCATCAGACTCTTTTTATTTCCTTAAAGTTCAGAAGAGAAAATACGTTAAGTTTTTTTTTAATAAATGGAAAAAATATTAATATGTAAACATTACAGTTTTATTTATACTTACAATAAATCTGAATCACACCGAGCCACAACACTATTAAATAACAGTAACTCAAATCGAAAATAAATTAATTTAAGACAAAAGTGCTGCATTATAAATATAGTATACAATATAATTAGAATCATGATAAACATAGAAAAAATAAGAGCAATGAAACAATGTTAACATTAAAAAAATATGTCAAGAATAAAAAGGAAAATATGTAATAAAGTTATAAAAACAAAGTAAAGGTAGAGATATGTATATTTAAATTAAATATATAAAAAAACTGAAATGTATTTAAAAAAATTAATTTCAATAATTAATAATAGAAATTTTAATGCTCGATATAATAACATCACGATGCACATTCAGTATAGCAACAGATCGAGAAATTATTACTGAATTACAATTATTATTCCACGAGCACAACTGTTTGGTTATAGATTTTAAATCTGCTTTAAAGGATGTCAGATCAGATAACATGAAAGTCATTAACAGACCGGATAAAGCTCCATCAAATGAGCATGAAAAAGGCTTCAATGCTCTTGTGTCTTCCAAAGTAAGCGGCGAGATACTGTTATTAGCAATCGAGATCAAACCAAGAAATGTGCTACTGGAACACATCGGTCGTATTGTGCACTTCAATATCCAATAATGTTTCCATAAGGAGAAGACGGATATCATCTTGAATTGGATCAAATAAATCCTACTACAGGTGCTGTAGTATCAAAAAAGTCTGCTGCATTGATTACTGTGCATATCGTGTCATGATTTGAGCTGAACAGTCCAACCATATTCTAAAATCAACTTTTTCAGCAATTCATTGTTGACATGTACGCGAAAGTTGAAAGCGAATGACTTATTCATTACACTCAGTGGAGACATAGAGCCGCAGATTTATTTCTTTACGAAAAACAATCGCAAATGAGAAAGAAGCTTTTGATATTGGGCAAAGGGTTATACTTCTGGCTTCGTACATTGGACATCCAAGACACATGTGCACGAATATGCTCAGAATGCTTTTACATATGGACTTCGCAAATATGAACGCCCAGATATCTCTTTACTACTTCCACATGTAATCCATATTGGGATGAAATTAAAGATCTACCCTTGCTTGGACAGCCTTAATTTAATCATCATGACCTCATAGCAAGAGTTTTTAAACAAAAATTTATACATTTTATGGATCCCAACGCTAAGAAGCATATATACGGAAACACTGCCTGCCTGATGTAATCAATTGAATGGAAAAAAAAGAGATTTACCTCATGCTCATACCTTAATTTGGTTTGTTGAACTTTTTTTTTCTTTTGAAAATGACGATATTATTAGAGCTAAACTACCTGACCCAGAAGAAGGTCCGGGATTCTTTGTAATTGTTAAGTACATGATTCACAGACCATGTGGGCTATATAACCAACATTTACCCTGCATGAAAAGCGGGAAAAAGGCAGGACACCATCTGCCGGTTTAAACTAAACTAGTATATGTATATATATATATATATATATAGAGAGAGAGAGAGAGAGAGAGAAATGGAGATAGATATAGTTACCGTATTCACTCAGATCTAATCCACTACGTCAATGTTAATGCTCTTAAAAATCGGGTGCGGCTTGAATTCGAATAAATACCGTAAATATATGTATAATTAGGATATTATAAGAAAAAATAATCATTATATTTCAATTGACACATTAATTAGTATGCATAGCCTTATACTGATATATATCCCAACTTGTATACATCGTAATTAATATTGCGATTTTTTTTTATACGTTATTTTTAACAGGCGTCTCCCCATTTAACAGGGGTTATGCGTCTCCCCATTTCAATTTCATTAATAATTTTTATGGAAGTATTATTACAATGTACTATATAACATTTTAGGCTCTGATATTAAATGAACTTTTGTATAAATATATATATATATATATATATATATGTAAATCTTATTTATTATAATTTACATATTAAGTACAGATATAATCACATCCTCCATTTCAGATTAATAAGTTATTGCAGAATGCACATAAACAAGAATTTGAATACTGCATATGTTGTGTTTCAATTATTATAATGCACATATTTTTTTCTTGGAAAGGAGATAATGAAAAATAGTTACTCCTGTAATTTATTATTTCCAGAATATGGTGATGAATATTTGGAACTTTTGATTTTTTTTTTGTCAGGCATAATTCAAAATTGATATTTTATTTTGTAAAAATAAAGGAAAAACTCTATGAATGTAATATAATATCATATTTTCTTCTACCTCATCATAGATTCCATCTTCTGGAATTGGAAAATATGAAAATGACAAAATAGTCACACATAATTACAGAATAGTGCTTGATTTTTTTTCTTTCTGTAATTTAAGGCAGAAATTCTACAAATTTCTGTTATTTTAAGTATTTGATTCAAATTTATTACTTATTGAAATTATTTGAGGTATTTTTCATGCGTACATGTTAAAAATATTTTTTTCATAAAAAAAAATAATAAGCAAGGAAGAAACTTTTTTGCTATAACATACTTTATTGAAAAAAGCAATTTTTCTATTGATTCATATTTATTGATTTATATGTAGCAGACATAATGATCATTCTTATACTTCGAATACTTGGCGACGACATATTGGTCGACATTGCTTCAATGTAGGCCTATTTAGTCCTAGATAATGTACTAAAGATCCGCTGGTTAGATAGGCTGTAATGTGCTCTAACATTTCAAGGCTTCGTTCTAACTCCAGAATTGTGTAAAATTTTGAACAATTTGTAATCAGCACAAGAGTCGTGTTCGTCATTTGGCCGAGGTTTAAAATTGTAAGGTCTTTTGACAATTTTCTTCATACTGCTTCGAAATATGCTGTTAGTAGATAGTCAAATAAATTTATTCTACATTTTGTTATTTTTTCAATACAATATAACTCTTAACCTTATTTTTCTTTTACCAAATTATTTAATTTTCGCATTATTTGGAAAATTGATAGTTAATTAAACTATGAAGTTAGGAAATTCCTGTCGTTCACTATGGAGCAATCTTGTTGTTACTTTTGTTACTAAAATTTTGTTATTATAATTATGAGATCATCTGTACCTTATTTACAACCCAAGTTCCATTTCTCAATTTTTAGAAGTAAAAATGCAAAGAATTGGAGCTTACTCTAATTTGTAGCATATTATTTACAGTGAGCCTCAAAAAAGTATTCGTGCAGTTGCAATTTTCTATAAATTTTAATGATTTGTTCTAAAAAATTAATATTAAAGAATAGCAATTTTATAATATCTAAAACTTGCTCTTATTTGAAAAATATAATCATCAAATAGGATTAAGGTTTAGGTAATTTGGTATTTTTTATGGTATTGTGAATCATGTGAGTTGTGCTTAAATATTTTAAGCGACAATGGGAAATTTTCCACCGTAAAAATGGGAAAGGAGACGAAGAATCCAAGAACATTGAAGCAGAAATGACAAAAAAAAACCTGATGAAATTTATACCAAGATGCTTAGAAGTTGTTGTGGACGCTGAAAGATATCCTACTAAGTACTAAATTAAGAAAGAAACACAATATTTAAAGCTATGTTCAGATTTTTTTACTTGTACAAAGACTTTTGACAGGTAATTTTTTAGTAGTTTTTTTTTTTATTTAAATTTTTCAAAATAAGATCTATGCAATGTCTTAAAATTTTTTTATATGATTCGAATAAGAACAAATTGCCAATATTATAAAAACAAATTCAATCCCGATATATTAATTTTTATTAGTTGAAAACATTAAATTTTTTAACAAATTAAAAGTATACGAATTTTTTTTTTATGCCCACAGTATGTATGTTCTTGAACCCATTGAGGATCTGATTAATACAGCTGCAGATTTTACGCAAAAAAATGAGTTTCTTCTTAATTATAGAGTAGTTTTTTATTATATTTAATTTGAAAAGCGAATTTATATTATACTATGTTAATTATCTCCTTGGATACTTATGTTGAACATTTTATGCTATCTTTGTTAATTTGTTTTTTGTTCTTCTAGTAGAATTTTTTTTATTTAAAATACATCTCTGAGGCTTAGTCTATGTTATATGACTTAAAGGAGCTTAGTCTTTGTAATTTGTCTAAAATGGTGCTTAATATAAGTTATCTATTTGTAGGGAGCTTAGTCTATGTAATTTGTCTAAAATGGAGCTTAATATATGCTATCTATTTGTAGGGAGCTTAGTCTATGTAATTTGTCTGTATAGAGCTTAGTTGATATTATCATTATATACGCTACATATATTTCTGATTGTGCGCAATTTATTTCAGATCTTACTTCTACAAGTATATATTTCAGTCTTCTAAGTGCTTTGCAGCCACATGTTTTTATGAAAATTATAACCGTATTTTTTTAACAAATAATAACACGAAGGTTAAAATTTAGAAATTATTAAAACATTTTAAGTAAATTTATGAAACTATGTGTTACTTGATTTTTTGAAAACGAATCATAACCTATATTCGAACAATATTAAAATACATTATTCATTTTAATTACGTGAGGTATATTGAAAAATTATTAAATGTAAAACTAACATAATAATAATCAAATTAAAAATTAAATCCAAAACATTATTGTTTGAAGTTTTCTTTACATATATGTTCTTTTTTTGTGTGTTTTTGTCTTGCAAATACTTTAAATACATTCAGTAACATTATGCACAATATTATTAAAACAAAAACGAAAGTTTTGAATTCAAATTTTCTTACAAAAAATAATACAGGATATATTTTTATTAAAAAAACACTCTTAGGTATTTATTTTACATATTTCTCCTAGAAGTAAGAACAATTATTTAAAGTAAATTACGAGATTAATTTTCTTAGTATAATCGTAGAAAATTCCAATTATAACATATTAAGGATAGTGATAAATGTTTATTATTACCTACCAAGTTTAAAAGTCATAAAACTTGTGTTGTTAAAATCCCACTGATATATACAAGTTTCAAATGCTATTACTAATGTTTGCAAATTTCAGTGTTAAAAATATATTTGGAAGCTAAGTCACAAAAAAATAGGTTTTTTTATTTTCTATTCTAGTTTACATCTTCGAAAAAATAATTATTTAAGATATTTAAGACGAGCAGATGAGGATTTTATGTTAATTATGCTTGGTATGTTGCTATTCTAAAGTATTCAATAAAAATAGAGTAAGTCATTTAAAGCAATTAACGTATTCTTCATACTGTCAACTAAAGAAGCTTACTTAGTAAGACTGCTTTCACATTTAACCGAACAATAATATATTTTTTAATATAATCAACTTTGCTCAGGAAATGATTAATAAAAACTTAATTTATCACCATATTATTTGTCTAATATCCATAGTATCATAATATCCGTCTATAGTATCCCTATTTAACAAATATCACTAATTTAGCCGCTATTTCTTGTTCAATTAAAATAATGAGGAAAAAACTTTATTTAATGAATAACAAACCCTAATTAACGTATTATTTCAACAGCCTATCTTTTTATTAGTTTGGATTAGAAAAAAATGGATTTCAATTCGAATGGCATATTTTCTTTAACCGAAACAGAAATCGAATTTTCTTGTTGGTGCAAATTTCGACGTGGAAGGATGCAACCCATTATTAAACTTTGCTAGTGCAGATGGGTCATGAGTGTAACCTATTGCATGGATTTTAAATAGAACAAGAAATTCAATTACGTAAATAATATCAAAACTGTTACATTTTCTAATGATTTATTTTGTTTGAAAATTGAAAACATACCTCATTCAGCAGAATATAAGTGGCACGGTATTTTCTTCTCTGCGTAAAGTGGAAAGTGAACTCTTTTGAGTTAGAAATCAAAAAGAGTGTCAAACATGTATTAGTCAGAATTTTAAAATTTCCTCCTAACTGGTTCGTGATAATTCATTAATAGTATTTTTAGCTGCTGAAGAAAAAGTGTGTAATTTCTCACTATGGATATTGTTTGTGTAGTTGCTTATTATATAGCATCCAAAACATAAGTGTCAATGTATTTTTTCTGGATCTCAATCCTACGAATAATCCCGTATGAGCGAATAAAATAATCTGCTCTAATAAATTCGTTAAATCGATGACGACTGTATTTAAAAAATATTTATGTGCTTAAATATATTTTATCTCTACATCATCTTCCAATTGCTAAGATTTATGACTTTAAGAGATGATGAATCTAATAACGTGAAAAGTTATGTAAAAAAATTAACTATCTGACGAGTGTTGAAGTTATCCCAATCATTAAAAAAAAGGCACAAAAAGGAAGAGTCTGAATCTACAGGTGATTATAATGATTTTCATTGGATTTTTTTTCAATACCACCTCAGTAATTGAAATTAACCCTGAATTGAATTGAATTTCATTTACATCCAAGATAATTGAACGCAGGTGATTTAGATGACAGCTAATCGAATTCTAAGAAATTATGAGAAAAAAAAGACAAAACTACAAATTTAAATAGGGATTTTTCTAAGTTCTAACAGAGAATAAGCAACAGATCTCATGCATATAATGCATTAGACATGTACGAGAAGGAAAAAAAACACGTAGCAAATAAGCGTAAAATCAGCTTGGAATACCGCCAAGACTCAATCAACCAAAAATGAAAAAAAAGCTTTCTTTTCAGCTGTGAATCGATCTGATATCGTAGAAAAGGAGAGAAAAGTATTACTAGTTTTGGAGAAACAAAGATAAAAACTGTCATTTATTGGATACCTATTCATTTATTCAATTTTCTTAAATATCTGCAAATTTGTTATTGAATATCTACTTTAAATAGATTTCAGCAATGGATTTATGTATATTCAATGCATAAGCATTATCCTAACAAAAAGAAAGCCCATGTATTGTATTACAAATTAAAAAAGTAATTTCAATAGTTTTCAGGAATGACGTAATAAATTATAGAGAAGACACAAACACAATATGTTTTCAAATAAATAACTGTTTTTTATGCATATGATTATATGTGTGAAATATACATATGTATTATCTATTATAAAGACTCTTCCCTCTCCATAATGGAATTAATATTTGTAAAAGACTTAATTATTACAAGTAAACATTGCTGAAAGAAAAGATAATTATTATAATTAATGAATAAGCAATATGATTTATGCTTTTTTACTTTAGTTTCCCATAGTTAAAAAAACTGAAATCTAGCCTACTGCCATGGATTATAAGTACTATATATATGTGTATATATATATTCATCGGTTTCAAGACCGTTGGATCTCCTGATAAAAGCTCTGTGAGCAGAAGTTTTGAAAAATCTTTTTGGAAGAATCCTTTTATTGGGTAATTCTTTTGATATTTTTCTGCTTAAACATTTTGGGAGAATTTTTTGCTGAATAATAGTCGGTTGTTCTTTCATATTTCTATGAGATTTTTTAAACTTTGAATTTTTTATACTTTGATTTTTATACTTGGAAATTTTATGCTTTAAATTTCTATTTATTTTATTTTGGTCTTTCCTACCGAGTTGCAAAGGGGGAAGGTTGGCGCCTTCAAACTAGTTTAACCCCACTTATTCGGTCATAAGTCCGAAATTGTGTTTTGACTCGCTAGGTTCTTATTTTGTATTTCATTAGATTTGATCTTCATTTTTTTTATTAAGTATTTAATGTTATGTTCTATATTTTATATAAATTTTTCCATATATATATATATATATATATATATATATAGTAACATAAAATGAAAGAAATACATGGCATAATAAAATTGAAAATACAAACTAATATCACTAACAAAGCTAGAAGATTTAAACCAGATTTCAAGAAACACACTTTAAAAATGATGGAAGAGTCTATTATAGAACAATTAACTAAGCGTATGTATAACATGGAACAGAATTAGAACTTTAAAATGTAAGAAGCCAAAAGAGTCAATGGACTAAAATGAAGGCCTATTATGATTTCTAAAGCTATTGCTAAATTAGGACCAGCAAAATTAGGGTTAAATATATTTTACGGACCCAACACTTCCCCGTTCAGCAGAAATTTTTATGATTATTAGCCTATTAGGATTTCTAAAGTTGTTGCTGAATTAGGACCAGCAAAATTAGGGTTAAATATATTTTATGGATCCTACCTTCCCCTGTTCAGTAGAAATTTTATACATAACAGGAAAACATACTAATATTGAAAAGTTAGGCCTAAAACCAATCACGTGTAATTTGCAACCAAAAGAAAAATAAAATAAAAATAATCGAAAATATGAAATGAAATGAATCTTAACAAAATACAAATAAAAATAATTTTGAAAAGGAATAATGAAGCAAAAACTTACATGGAAAAATGCAAATAACCGGAGAGCGGGAAAAAACTGTACGTTCGAGAGCAATACGCTTAATGATCGTTAAAAATGACGTGTTAAGTTGGTAAAACCAGATGCAAAAATTTGTGGTGCAACCTGGATAGAGAGTTTTTTTTTGTAATGAAACAAAGCAAACAAAAACAAATTGAAAATAATAAAAAACAGAAGGAGAAAAAACAAAGAATAATACTTAAACATTAAAAAGGAAAATTAGAGAGATAATTTAGAAATATATTTAAAAATGAAATTACTTGGATAGTTGTATTCCAAGCAATTATTGTGGAATAGCTTAAAATTATTTTGCTTAACATCATTATCCGTGACTAAATCATTATTTCTTATTATAAAATTTAAGATGATATTTTTAAAAATAGATAGATGTAGGTTACTTTCCCAAATATATATATATACTATATATATATATATATATATATATATATATTCTATGCTCGGTGTCACACTATTATGGTATGTGTGATATCGTCAAACAGTGACTATAGTTTGTAGGTAGTTTTTCGAAGTTATTTTGGAAATTTTTCCTGTTTTTTATCTTCGTGATAGGTACGATGTCTTCTCCATTTTTTTGTTTACTTCGATTGAGTAGACAGTTTGCTTATAATTCGACTGCTTTGAGGTTTACACTGGTTTATATTTTGCATATTTTACAATATGAATCACTGTTATAGTCATCATTCTAATATGTTTAAGAATGAATTGGACAAAGAAGGCACTAGGTATGATTTGAATTATTATTCATACCACGCGGAGTGTAAGACTCCCTTATATAATAATAAATCCTATAGATCCAGAACATTCTGGAATTCTATACGTTAAGTCAGTACAATTGTGGAATCTGTATACATCGGGTAAGATTAGAGTTTCTTTGCTCATTTACATTTTTGTTAATTATGGTTATATTCATTATTAACCTCTCTTGCAAATATTTTTGTTTATACATATTTATATTTGTCTATTTCTTCCGGATTCCTATAGTAATTTAATATTGCAATTTCTATTCTATTGCTGTTATATTTACCCACGTGGGTTTTAGGCTTTTGCCTTAGTTTATACTGGAAGCTATTGTGTCGAAAAAATTTCTGGTGCAGGAGAAGGTTGAGATCTCACAACATTGTTTAATCCTGTTTCACTGTCCTAAATCAGTGACAGCTCGAGAAATCAAAATAGTTTTCCCCTCTAGCTACATATCTCTTTTTGGTTTGCCATGGTTCCATGTTCTTGGTTCTTTCGGTCTGATCTTAAGATTCTTGGGATTTATTAGTCTTCTTTTTAATTATTTACTGCTATATCTATATATATAAAAATGTTATGTTGGTTTGTGTACGCTTCCATAACTCAAAAAGTTCTGCATGGATTTATCTGAAATTTTGACACAACCTTGCATTTGACTCCGGTCAGGTTCTTATGTACTTTTTATTTCGAAATGCAATCTAAATTTTTTAAAATTTAATTTTTAAGTGATTTTTTGATGTTATGACGTCATACAATGTCACGACTCGCTCTGAATGCGAAAATTTAAGCTTTGAACATATTTTTTTCCCAATTATTACATATTTTTATTATACTTAAGTTCAAATTTTGTTTTGTAGTTTTGGCAACATTCTGATAGCTAACGCCTGATAAACAATTTTTTAAATTTCATTTGGTGTTATTATTGAAATATAGGTTAGGTTTTCTGATATATATTATTTTTTAACAGAAATCAAATTACGGTTTGCTTGGTACTTACTTATTAATTTTGATGGGATTTTAAATTAGTAAGTTTTTTTCTCTATTTTAAACAATATTTTAAATTTCATTTGATGTTATTATTGAAATACAGGTTAGTTTTCCTGATATATAATTTCAGTCATCAAAATATTAAACCATACTTTTGTTTTCGATGACTTTTTAAAATTTAAATTTGTTATAACCTTCTTTCCATTAGTAATTTGTTAACAGAATACTCGAAGTTATTACAGTTTGCTTGGTACTTATTATTGCAACAATCACTAACGTTCAAAATAACTCTCCAAGTTGGCAACCCTGATCTCCCATGTGTAGTATGAGTTGAATTGGCAATTATGTGCTTCATTTCATATAATGTCGCCAATAGGTTCCGTTTGCTTTTGTCAAGGACATAGCTACCGCTGTATCTTCCGTACCAATGATACAAGGCCTCCAAGTTACAGTGGCCCCAATCTGTGTTACTACAGTCTCACTAACACGGTGCTCATATCTGAAAATTGCCTCCCCCCGCAAAGGAATTTTGATACAGGGCTTACTCAGAGCTGTTTTGCAATTTTGTGTGTTTTTATTTTAACCTTTTTAAGTGTCAATTGGCTTCAGTACACAAAATTGCCTTGCAGAAAATAGAACTTGGTTCATCACACTTGACACAAGCAAAAGCAGTGTTGGTAGTAATTACATATCAAAATGGCTCGAATACCTGTTGAGGTAGCAGGGGTTGTAAGGTTGTAATTATTTTTGGGGTACTTATGTACTATCGCAACAATCACCAGCGTTCAAATAACTCGCCATATTGGCAATCCCAATTTTGTATGCGCTGAATTGGAAATCATGTGCTTCATTTCTTATAATGTCACCAATAGGTTGCAATAATACATACATACCTTTAATTAGACTGGCCGCAACACACCAATTTGGCGTGATTTCAAAATCATGCCAAAAACAAATAGCGTACCAATATGAAATTAATATTGTGGATATTATTTTAGCCTTTTTTTTTATCTTTCTCTCCAGTAATCCTTAATCAATTGAATATATTTTACAATATATATTTTGTGTTTGTATGAAACTATTTATATTGATTTAATCACACATATTGATTCTTCTTTTATCTATATATATAAAAATGTTATTTTGGTTTGTGTACGCTTCCATAACTCAAAAAGTTCTGCATGGATTTATCTGAAATTTTGACACAACGTTGCATTTGACTCCGGTCAGGTTCTTATGTACTTTTTATTTCGAAATGCAATCTAAATTTTTTAAAATTTAATTTTTAAGTGATTTTTTGATGTTATGACGTCATACAATGTCACGACTCGCTCTGAATGCGAAAATTTAAGCTTTGAACATATTTTTTTCCCAATTATTACATATTTTTATTATACTTAAGTTCAAATTTTGTTTTGTAGTTTTGGCAACATTCTGATAGCTAACGCCTGATAAACAATTTTTTAAATTTCATTTGGTGTTATTATTGAAATATAGGTTAGGTTTTCTGATATATATTATTTTTTAACAGAAATCAAATTACGGTTTGCTTGGTACTTACTTATTAATTTTGACGGGATTTTAAATTAGTAAGTTTTTTTCTCTATTTTAAACAATATTTTAAATTTCATTTGATGTTATTATTGAAATACAGGTTAGTTTTCCTGATATATAATTTCAGTCATCAAAATATTAAACCATACTTTTGTTTTCGATGACTTTTTAAAATTTAAATTTGTTATAACCTTCTTTCCATTAGTAATTTGTTAACAGAATACTCGAAGTTATTACAGTTTGCTTGGTACTTATTATTGCAACAATCACTAACGTTCAAAATAACTCTCCAAGTTGGCAACCCTGATCTCCCATGTGTAGTATGAGTTGAATTGGCAATTATGTGCTTCATTTCATATAATGTCGCCAATAGGTTCCGTTTGCTTTTGTCAAGGACATAGCTACCGCTGTATCTTCCGTACCAATGATACAAGGCCTCCAAGTTACAGTGGCCCCAATCTGTGTTACTACAGTCTCACTAACACGGTGCTCATATCTGAAAACTGCCCCCCCCCCAAAGGAATTTTAATACAGGGCTTACTCAGAGCTGTTTTGCAATTTTGTATGTTTTTATTTTAACCTTTTTAAGTGTAGTCAATCGGACTCAGTACACAAAATTGCCTTGCAGAAAATAGAATTTAGGTCATCATACTGGACACACACACACACACACAAGTAAAAGCAATGTTGGTAGTAATTACATATCAAAATGGCTCGAATACCTGTTGAGGAAGCAGGGGTTCGTAAGATTGTAATTATTTTTGGGGTACTTATCTACTATCGCAACAATCACCAGCGTTTAAATAACTCGCCAATTTGGCAACCCCAATTTCGCATGTGATATACACCTAAATTGGCAATCATGTGCTTCGTTTCATATGATATTGCCAATAGGTAACAATAATATTTAAGTACTTTATATTTTCACAAATTATGCTTTTGCATCGGTAGTTTAGTTCTTTTTATGTCAGTTAACGTTAGAGTTGTATTTAATTTTTCAATTTATTTTAATGCTTGGGATATGTATTTTAGATATTCTTTTATATATAATGCTAAATTTAATTTGGTACTTATGTATTATCGCACAATCGTCAGCGTTCAAGATAACTCGCCACTTTGGCAATCCCAATTTTGTATGCGCTGAATTCGCAATCATGTGCTTCATTTCCTATAATGTCACCAATAGGTTGCGATAATACATAAGTACCTTTAATTAGACTGGCCGCAACACACCAATTTGGCGTGATTTCAAAGCATGCCAAAAACAAATAGCGTACCAATATGAAATTAATATTGTGGATATTATTTTAGCCTTTTTTATAGACTATCCATCAAGAAAATTATGCCCAATATAAGATTCACAATTGGCTGGATGGACCAGCTCTTTTCCCCCCATTTAACCAGAGCCACAGCAACGCGTGGCAGGGTACAGCTAGTATAATATATATACATATATATGTTTATATGTATATATATATGTATGTATGTATGTATATATATATACTATATATATACATATATATATACTTATATATAATATATATACTATATATATATGTATGTATGTATATATATACATATATTTATACTTATATATTATGTATGTTGTATATATATATATACATATATTTATACTTATATATATACATATATATAATATGTGCGTGTGTTTTGGCATTTAAAAACGAAAATAAGATTAAAGATATAATTATTTTTAATTATATTTTAGATATCAAACTTTACTTAAAGTAAAAAGAAATGACATTTATTAAATCCACTTATGTGTGAATTTCACCGTTTCTCCATTTAAAATTATAAAATGTTTAAAATTTTTCAAAGACATTGTATGGTAAGTGACTTTCACCTGCAAAATTATAAAAATTTTGCAGTATTTTCTTAAGACTTATTAAAAGTTATAATGAAATACCTACCATGCTAAAACCAGTATTATATCATAATATTCTATTTCCTTCTTCTAAAAGTGCACCTGCAAAAATTAAAGACATCTCTATCTCCTTCTTTCTCGCGGCCGCGGTGGCCGAGTGGTCAAGGCATCGGATCATGGCTAGCGTGTCATGAGTTCGATCCTAGTACCACCAAAGACCCACCATGTAGGGGAGCGATGCATGTTAAATCTGTCGAGAGTTCAAACGTCCTCCCGTTGGTGTGGTAGTCAGGAGAGGGGGTGCCAGCTCAGGTGTCGTCCGCGTCACTTGACTATGGTTCAAAATTACGCCGACCGTCTCCAAAAGCCCACGTGTTGCTAATCAGTGTGATGTTAATATTCTCTCACTCACTCATTCTCCTTCTTTCTCACAACTCTTTATAATAGTACATAATTAAAAAAGTATTACAAACCAAAAGCTGAAAAAACTTTATATCCTACACATTTAATTATATTTGTTTATATCTTAAGTTTTTTATTCTAAGCTTTTTTTCAACATCTCATTATAGTCCAAGAACTTATTTATATTCTAAATCTTGACTGATCAAAATATTTTTTGATAGATTTTTTGCTATGCATGCAGATTCACCTTTATTTATACACTTAATATGAATGAAAGAACGAAGTTGGTTATGTTAACGTAAGAGGATTAAAACCCACATTAAATAGCATGCGTTGATGCTGAGAAGAATTCCGTAGAGTGTTATTTTATGCCACACTGATATCTCTTTTGTAAATATATTCGATAAAAAAAGATTTTGTTCTCAAATTTTATAATGTTTTAATTGATCGTAGAATGTGTATTGCAAATTTTGTTCCGAATGTTTTTACGTATTTATTTTTTTATATTGATTTAATTGTTATCTACTGTGTGTGTGTGTGTGTATAATGCCTCACTAAAAAGTGATACAAGCTTCCGGGCAAGGTTCTAGGTCTGCAAGTGTAACTACCAATCCGCAGCATCAGTTATTTTCGGAGTGAAAACTTCTTTAGCGGCGTTGGGTACTTTTTGGTAGGGGAAAATCTTATGGGTTCGCGTTAACGACATGTTCTGACTGGCGCACGCGCAGTGTGCTGTTCGCCTCAGACACTTTTTGGATGGGGGAAATCTCGTGCGTTCGCGTCACCGACATGCTTATAGCAATATATCTGTAGCTATACAGCTGACGTATATCTGTGCTGTTCATATCTTATAAGTGAAATTGAATGGATTTAGTGAAAAGTTCAATGTGTATATACTGTGCATTGCTCGTTACGATTTCGAGAATGGACAACACATATTAATGTGGTTGCCGTTTATATTTCGCCTGAAAAATCTATGAGACAGATACAACAATTTTTATTCGAAAATTTGATGATTTGTATAAAAGAAGGTTCTGAAATACTCGAAAAAAGATTTAGCGAAAAATATGATAATGTACCGATGATTTTTAAGTGGACACTTCAATATTAACTTTGCAGATGATAAAAATCTACCACTAATTGAATTTCTAAATAAAATAATTTAAATATGTCCAATGATCGAAAACTCAGTATTACAAAATATAAAACGACGATCGATGCGGTTGTTACGCGATACTTAGATAAATTTGAATGAAGCATTTCCTTTCTTACTTTAGTTACCACAAGCCTAACGTATCTTCTTTAGAACAAAATGAAATAATTGAAATTTCAAAAGGTCTAAGTATTGTTGAAATTAATGATGATAATGATGCAAACAACTAAAATAATGTTAAAAATTAAGTACATTGAAATTTAAGTAAATACAAATACTATCCATGAATAATTTGATTGTATATAAAGTGTTATATTAATTGAATTGTACTTATATTTTGTCATGGCCTTGTACAACTCGTAATATATTTGAATAATAAAAGACCATATAAACATGCATTTAGCTGTTGCTCGGAGTGTCAATAGATGAGAAAACCAGATTGATGTTGATATTTTAATTCAAACATTATAAAATTTCTAATTTTAATACTAAAAGTTCCAAAAGTTTTCACTTCTATCGGCAATCTCTATATAACTACCAATTTTTTTCTAAAAATAATTAAGTCTGAGATGTGTTTCATTTTCATACATTAGTAGACGTTGCCCGTCCCCTCCGCTGGGTATTTCATGATGTTATGCGAATATAAACTGTTTATTTATGTATATAAATTATAGACAGCATTAAGAATTCGATTGTATTTAAAAATATACTTATAACTCCAGCGTATTGATGTTAAAAGGACAGAATGTCTAAATAATAATTTCTAAAATTGAAGTAGAATTATCTTTAGCACTCTCGTAAGCCCCTGACCAAGTGGATTTCTGTAAAAATTCACTTTAATTAGAGCTCTCCATAATAAAAATAACATAATAAATTTCAAGTTTAAATCTAATAATTCAAAAATGAATTTTTTATCAATAAGCACCAGACATTTGAGAGTCGATTTCCATAAGAACCTTTCAACAAACCAGTTCAGTACACAACAGAAATATACATACTAAATTTCATTCCTATAAATCTAGTAGCTCGAAATCGAGGATTTGGTTTATAAATACGCAGTGAAAGATTCCTGTTCCTCTATAGCAGTGGTCTTTAAACTTATCCCTAGAACTTGAATGAGTTTTCGCGGAACCCCTGGAACTAAAAAATGTTTTCATAGAACCATATTCCACACACATACTTAGAAGAATATATATCAAAATATTATTTAAAGTAGATCAACTTGTTAGACGTACTTTATGTAAAGGCTTTTAAAATAAGAGTATTGCATTTTTTATTAAAAAATCCTAATATAATTTATGATATAATTTACTCTTTAACAATTAATTTGTGATTAAAGTGTCACCTACATGTGTTTATTTAGTAACTGGTATGTGCTTGCCTTTTTCCCCACAAATTGTCAGAGTCTATGCCTATTAAATTATAATACGGTCGCAGTACTTGTTCTGCATTTGATTTGAATTTTATGCTTTTAACTTGTAATCCATGCAGGAATGCATTCGTACAACATTTCTAGATGATATTAAGAAAGTTTATTGTGAGAAATGCTGTTATTTTATGAATTGCAACATAAAATTTAGGAATTATTCTTGCTAATTTAGATAGCAATATAGCACA